>VMBQ01011206.1:81479-161056 GCA_007657795.1 Dreissena rostriformis | reverse complement strand
AAGGTCACGGTGACCCACCACCACCACCACCACCACCACCACCACCACCACCACCACCACCACCACCACCACCACCACCACCACCACCACCACCACCACCACCACCACCACCACCACCACCACCACCACCACCACCACCACCACCACCACCACCACCACCACCACCACCACCACCACCACCACCACCACCACCACCACCACCACCACCACCACCACCACCACCACCACCACCACCACCACCACCACCACCACCACCACCACCACCACCACCACCACCACCACCACCACCACCACCACCACCACCACCACCACCACCACCACCACCACCACCACCACCACCACCACCACCACCACCACCACCACCACCACCACCACCACCACCACCACCACCACCACCACCACCACCACCACCACCACCACCACCACCACCACCACCAAAAATGTATTCACACAATGGCTGCCACTACAACTGACAGCCCATATGGGGGGCATGCATGTTTTACAAACAGCCCCTGTTTATCTCAATTCAATTAGAAATATGACAGACAACATGTTTCTAATACAAATTATGCAATAAAATGAGGACTGAAAAAATGCTTAGAAATCACAAGAAATTCAGATTCATTGTGTTCCTAATAAAGGTTAACTACTGCACTTAATATTGCAGGTTGAAGGGAAGTATGTATTGAAGAGTGGGACAGATTTCCGCAACCTCAGCCGTATCAATGTGGAGATTTCAGATTCAGGGTTGAAGTTCGACATTCAAAGGGTCGACTTCTTTTCTGACTACCCTGAAGATGAGAAATTGAGGGAGGAAATTCACAAAATGACTGGTTAGTAGGTGTTGATTGGTCATTTATGACTGGTTAGTAGGTGTTGATTGGTCATTTATGACTGGTTAGTAGGTGTTGATTGGTCATTTATGACTGGTTAGTAGGTGTTGACTGTTTAGTAGGTGTTGATTGGTCATTGTTGGCTCAGGTACTACTTAAAAGTACCCCGTGTACTCTTAAGTGTACTATAAAGTACTCAGGGTACAGAAAACTTAAAAGTACCCCAGAGTATTGTCGGGTGCCTTTAAGCGTATTTTTTCGTTCCCGGGGTACATTGGTGTTTACTTAAGAGTACCTAGGGTACTTTTAAGTAGTATCCGAGCAAACAAGAACCAATTGAACGTTTGTAGGTGTTGACACATTGGTATAAGTTCCACATTGGTGTATTTCTAGTACAGCTGATATTGATTGGCTTATGAATTTTACATTGCTGCATTGATTTTTATTGCAGCAGATCTTGACAAGTGTATGAATTTCACATTACCAAATGTATTTGTATAACAGCAATTTGTACCACATGTATTTCTTTTACAACAATTATTGACAAGCACATGAATTTCACATTGCCAAATTGATTTCTATTACAGTCAATATTGACAAGCACATGAAATTCACATTGCCACACATATTTATATTACAGCAGAGATTGACATTGAGCATATGAATTTCAGCAATAATAACATAGGATATTTACCAGTGTATAAAGTTCAGATTGCCAAATGTTTTTATTTTACAGCTGATATTGACAAGCATATACATTTCCCATTACGTCATGTATTTTCTTTTACAGCTGAGATTGATGAGCGTATGGGTGAGCACCTGGGCTCTATGGGGGTCTCAATGGACGGTCGCTTTGCCTCCATCAGGACCATGGAGACCAACCTTGGTGAGTACTGCGTGGAACATGAACATTGATAGGGAAGTTTAGTTTTGTTCTGTAAAAACACTGTGAGGTGCAACCAAATTGTTTCTTTAAAATCATACATGCAGTGTTTGTTAACCCTTTGCATGCTATGAAATTTGTCGTCTGCTAAAATGTTGTCTAAATTGCTAAATTTCTAAAATTAGCACTTTCTTCGATTTTTTTTCCAAAAATACTATCAGAAAAGCAAACAGTTTGGATCCTGATGAGACACCACGTTCTGTGGTGTCTCATCTGGATCCAAACTGTTTGCAAAGGCCTTCAAAATCCGGTTCCAGCGCTCAAAGGGTTAATTTCATTAGGCACAGTATACTGCAGTGTAAGTATTGTTTTGGAACATGAATACAGATTGTGGTGTTGAGTGTTTCAGTAAAAACACATTGAGCTGCAAAATCAAGTTACTATTGATTTTATCTTGAAGTTTATTCATCAACAAAAGTGTTTCTTAAAAGTCATACATCCTTTATTCAAATTAGTGATCGTAGTTTTTTTGTATGATACATACAACATTTAATATCATCACATTTCCTAATTCCAGGTAATTTCATAACAGATATCATTCTGGAGGCTGTACCGGCCGATATCTGCCTCATGAATTCTGGTACATTCCGGTCAGACCGGATACACAACATGGGTGAATTCCAACTGCGCGACTTGATGACCATTCTGCCTATGGTTGACCCCCTTGTTGTTATCGAAGTCTCAGGTGAATATTGTGTTGAAGCAAAGTGATGCCATTTTTAGCCTGATTTTTCTACGAAATATCTCGGCTTTAAGATGAACGAACACTGGACCAATTTGCGGGTGGACTTTACGTGGTAGGCTGTCGTTAACAATTTAGATAAAAGTTTTGAACATCATAAGTTCCTGGCCAATCTTCATGAACATTTACACAAATGTGAAAATGACCCTTTAAAGTTGGTTTTAAGTCTTTTATTCCAGTTAACCTTTGAAAACTTACCAACACATACCGTGAAAACTCATCAGTCATAAGTTTACCCGCTCGTAAGTCGGGGATATAAATTAGTACGAAAAATTTGCAATTTTGTCTATGTTTACTTCATAAGTCTGACATGGCTTTTTTCCCGTCTTTGTTAAGCGGCCTTGGCCACCTTATTTTGTGAAAAAAATGAGTCACAAACTGTTCAAAATTGTGAAAAATGAGTCGTGAACTGTTTAAAATTGTGAAAAAATGAGTCGCAAACTTTTCAAATGTGTGAAAAACGGCCGTTCTCTAAGAAGGAAAAAAAACACCCTGAGTCAGGTCAAGATTTCATGGTTATTTCAGGTAAAGTGGTGCTGGCAGCGCTGGAGAATGGCGTGTCCGCGGTCCCCAAACTGGAGGGCCGGTTCCCGCAGGTAGCGGGCGTCTCCTTTGTGTATGACGCCAGCAGACCGCCTGGCCACAGAGTGGAATCCAGCCTTGTGAAAGTGCAAGACGAATATCTTGATTTTGATAAGGTATGAAAATGTGTTTTTGCAATTTTTGCATGCTATTTAAGCCTATTTTTCAATTAGCATGAGGGTTATCTTGATTTTAATGAGGTAAATGTGTTTTTACAATTTTTACATTTTAATGAAGGAAGAATTTTCAATTACCGGGGTAAATGTTGTTGTTTTTATGCCCCCGGTAGGGTGGCATATAGCAGTTGAACTGTCAGTCCGTCTGTGATTCCCTCCGAAAACTTTAACATTGGCCATAACTTTTGCAATATTGAAGATAGCAACTTGATATTTGGCATGCATGTGTATCTCATGGAGCGGCATATTTTGAGTGTTGAAAGGTCAAGGTCATCCTTCAAGGTCAAAGGTCAAAAAACAAAATCCAAGGGAAGTAACAAGCTTTAAAGGGAGATATTTTTTATTTTTCATTTGGCAGGTACAGATCATTTTCACAAGGGAAGTTATAATTTTAAAGGGATATAATAATTTATTTATTTTTTAATTCAAAGCGGCGCAGTAGGGGGCATTGTGTTTCTGACAAATACATCTCTTGTTTATTTCTTTATTTGCTTATTAATTTTTGTCATATCAAATGTCAACTTTTGCACTTGATTTTAATAATTGATTTATAGTATATTTAGGCCTTTCTCCAGGGGTTTTAAGCTCAGGGCTACACCTCTGCTTGTATTACCAAATAATATCTTTTTGTGCTTGTATGATGAAATGTAGGAGTTAATATGGAACCTTGTCCCTGTACCTTAACAAAATTCTAGGGAAAGACCTTTAGACATGTATGTAAAATTGTCATTATTTTTGTGAAAAGCGTTCCCATTATATGTAAAACAGTCATTTACAATTGTTCGTGTCCAATACATGCTGTTTTCAAGTTGTAAACACAGGTTTTTATACGCCCGTATAAAATACGGGACGTATTATGTGAAACCCCTTGGCGGGCGGGCGGGCGGCGGGCGGGCGGCGGGCGGGCGGCGGGCGGAAGGCATCACTTTGTCCGGACTCTAATTCAAATTGTATTCATCCGATCTTCACCAAACTTGGTCAGCAGTTGCATCTAGTTGATATATAGGCCAAGTTCGAATATGGGTCATGCCGGGTCAAAAACTAGGTCATAGGGTCAATTAGTGCATTTTCAACGGCGCCACTTTGTCCGGACTCTAATTCAAATTGTATTCATCCGATCTTCACCAAACTTGGTCAGTAGTTGCATCTAGTTGATATCTAGGTCAAGTCCGAATATGGGTCATGCTGGGTCAAAAACTAGGTCAAAGGGTCAATTAGTGCATTTTACTTTGTCCGGACTCTAATTCAAATTGTATAAATCTTATCTTCACCAAACTTGGTCAGTAGTTGCATCTAGTTGATATCTAGGCCAAGTTCGAATATGGGTCATGCCAGGTAAAAAACTAGGTCATAGGGTCAATTAGTCCATTTTCAACAGCGCCACTTTGTCCGGACTCTTATTCAAATTGTATTCATCCGATCTTTACCAAACTTGGTCAGTAGTTGCATCTAGTTGATATCTAGGTCAAGTTCGAATATGGGTCATGTCGGGTCAAGAACTAGGTCATAGGGTCAATTAGTGCATTTTCAACGGCGCCACTTTGTCCGGACTCTAATTCAAATTGTATTCATCCGAAACTTTTAAACAACTTTTTATCCTGCGTCAAAGTGGTATGGGGGTATAAGTCACATTCAGTGACAAAGCTCTAGTTCAAGTTGAATTCACCAAACTTGGTCAGAGGTAGTATATAGATTATATATCAGTCAGGTCTGATTGGAGACATGCAACCGATTAACACATGCAATATTTTTATGCAATATTTTTATCCAGTTTTATTTTGCGATATTTTCATCGGGTTTATTTTTTTCGCGATTTTTGAAACGAGTTATTTTTAACAACATGTTTATTGGTAAGTTTCATTTTTCCTTCAATCTAATCATGATTTCCACAGGTACATGAGTTTTTCACTGTGCATGGGTACTATAGAAAGGCAACTGTTTATCATTGTCATCAACCTAAAATCAATTTTTATACGCCCGTTTTTACAAAACGGGACGTATAATAGTTTCACCCTTGGCGGGCGGGCGGGCGGCGGGCGGGCGGAGGCGGTGTCCACAGCAGTGTCCGCTCTCTAATTCAAATAGTTTTCATCCGATCTTCACCAAACTTTGTCAGAAGTAGGATCTAGACAATATCTAGATCAAGTTCGAATATGGGTCATGTTGGGTCAAAAACTACGTCACAGTGTCACTTAGTAGAACGGGCGTATCTTGTGACAATTTGGCACTCTTGTTATTTAGATGTGTATGAATATTCTGTATTCCAGATGTACCGACTGTGCACAAAGGAGTACATTGCCACGGGCAAAGACGGCTATGATTGTTTTAAAGAGTGCCCTGTTGTGGTATGTGCAAAAGTGTGGCATGTTCTGAGAAAACTGGGCAAAATGCTTGTGCGTAAATTGTCATCTCAGATTAGCCTGTGCAGTCCGCACAAGCTAATCAGGGACGACAATTTCCGCTTTTATCGAATTTTTTGTTTAAATGATGTCTTATAGCGAAAATCCAGTTTAGGCGGAAAGTGTCGTCCCAGATTAGCCTGTGCGGACTGCACGGGCTAATCTGGGATGACACTTAACGCACAAGCATTTTGCCCAGTTTTCTCAAAACACGTCACATTTTGTTAGGACCATACTATTTTTGTGTATCTCATTCTTTGAATGAATTGCCATTTAACCCTTTCCCACTCGCAAAGTGAAAATGGCTATATGCAACCAGCATAAAACCAGAACAGCCTGCAAGTAACTCGCAGTCTGTTCAGGTTTTATGCTTTTTCCTGCTCATCAGTATCTTAGGGTTTGAAACTAAGCCTTTCAAATCTAAATCTGTTAAGAAAGATATTTAATTTGATTTTTGAAGGGACTGCAAACGGGTCTAAATGCGCATCTGAGTGGGCAATGGTTTAACCCTTTGAGCGCTGGAACTGAATTATGAAGGCCTTTGCA
The DNA here is from genome assembly GCA_007657795.1 of Dreissena rostriformis. Lineage (NCBI taxonomy): Eukaryota > Metazoa > Mollusca > Bivalvia > Myida > Dreissenidae > Dreissena > Dreissena rostriformis. The sequence continues at coordinate 154,835 of VMBQ01011206.1, read as the reverse complement.
AACAGTTTGGATCCAGATGAGACGCCACAGAACGTGGCGTCTCATCAGGATCCAAACTGTTTGCTATTCTGATAGTATTCTTTGAAAAAAATGGAAGAAAATACTAATTTTAAAAATTCAGCAGACGACATTTTAGCAGACGACAAATTTCCCAGCATGCAAAGGGTTAAGGTAGCGCACCCATAATAATTTCCTGCATTTTCTTTTAAGATCGGCAATGATTGTAAATGATCGGTTATTTCAAAGAGATGAATTATATTTTTTTCAAACTTCAAATTTTGATATATGTTTACGTAATTCCTATTTAATACAGTATTTTCACAATAAATATATAGTTTGATCCAAATATCATCTGAAAAATACGAAAAAAATGTAAACTTGATTTCGCGAGAATGATTTGTATCTGTTTACTTATGGATATCTAATTGTAGTAGTTTCTAATTTCAAGTCGTCGTGGCCCAGTGGTTAAGGCGATAGACTAGAAATATTTTGGGATCTTCCCGCGCAGGTTCGAATCCTGCCGATACCGCATACTTTTTGCGACACGATTTATTTCTTTTCTCACATAATTTTATTTAATATAGCATATATGCTATGTTTGTTGTTAAATATGTTGCAATTTTAATGCACATTCTTCAATTTTTAAAATTAAAACAACCTTATGGCTAAATTGGGTGATTTACTGCTGAAAATATGAATCATGCATGTTGCATTTTAATTATTTCAAAAAGTAAACGGTAAATCTGTCTATTTCTTGGTATTTTAGCTGTACATGTATATAGTGTATCTATAAAAACTAAGTTCAAATTATTACTTAAATGAAGCTATTTTGAATTTTATGACACTTTGTTTTTAACCAACCCAATTTCTACTTGGCTGAAAACACTTACATTTCATGGCGCTCTTCCATAGATAACAAGATAAAAAAATAATGTCTGTAAAATAATACTTATTTCATCTTGTTTAAACTTTAAACACCCTTACTGCATCTGTACACACCAACTTCATGCCCATACTTGGAAATCTGGATGAATTATGGAACTTTTATATACCCCAGTGCAAATAAACTGGACAAAAGCCGAGCGTGGGGGTTTTGAAAAAATCAGTATATTTTTTTTTAAAAGCACGGAAAGCCTACTTAAAAATTTGCATGTAGTTCAGTGAAATGATGCTGATTAAGAAAATAATACATTAAATTATATTTGGAAAGGTGCCCATTACGGGTGCGCTACCTTAATACTGGTACACTCCAGGGGATTAGAGTTAATTCACAAAGCGTTTTGGGGTAAAACAAAGGAACTTCATTTAATTAATAAAATTCCTCATGTCCTTGGCTATGTTAAATGTTTGTATTTTGACATGAACATGTTAAAAACAAGTTAATATTGCTAAAATAATGAATATTTTTTCGTTTTTTAGGCAAAAAAATATTGGATTTCCTAATCAAACTTTTATCTGAAATTTACAAAAGTACAACATAAAATTTCCCCACAGTTGTGAATTGTGGGCGAGGGTTAAAGTAATGGAACTTTAAATAATGGTGTTTATTTGGTAAAAACACATGTGTGATAAACTGATTATACCTTAATAAAGCTGATACAAGTAAAAGTATGTAATAAAAAAAGTCCATTGGTTGAGTGATAACTTTTGAGTGTATGAGGGGGATTTAATAAAGAGAAAATGGATCCTAACTGAATTGTCGTGAGCTGTTGGTTGGTAATGTGAAGCAAATAGAAATGTGAAAAAAATAATTTAAACATGTTTTCCTTTTTGTAAGATTATTTGAAAACTTCATTCCCCTTAACAAATGCCAAAATTCAGACAATGCATCAATACCATTTTGCTTATAGAATCTATTGAATTAAATTTATATTCTGCAAAAAATAAGTTTAAAATTTAGATCCTGAAAATTATGTTATATAAACTATGAACATAATTGATAAATTGTGCCACTCTTGAATCAGGTCACATCTGAGCAGTGTCCCAACATCAGCACGGCCATCAGGAACCACTTTGAGTCGGTACAAATTCTGTTGAATGAGAAAGAATGCAGATCAGGCCATCGACAGAGTCTATGTAGCATCATCAGGTATGAGCATTGGGTTTGTTTTCAAAGCAGATCAGGGCCTGTATTCACCAATCCATTAGTAGACTTACATATAAAGAATAGACCCAAGACATCTTACTTCAGAGTTTGGAAAGATTCAGGCTATCAATGGTGCATATGTCATAAGCACAATGTTCTTTATGAAGAACGATGTAATTTTAAGTGTCAAATGTCAAGCCAGCTTTAGTTGTCAACACAGTCTGTATGGTATAACCCTTTGAGTGCTGGAACCGGATTTTGAAGGTTTTTGCAAACAGTTTGGATCCAGATGAGACGCCTCAGAACGTGGCGTCTCATCAGGATCCAAACTGTTTGCTATTCTGATAGTATTCTTTGAAAAAAATCGAAGAAAATGCTAATTTTAGAAATTCAGCAGACGACATTTAAGCAGACGACAAATTACCCAGAATGCAAAGGGTTAATCATACATGGTCTCATTTGCATAATTTGTGATATAGATTATTGGATTACTCCTTCTGTTTATTGTATCATTTGAGCCTTGCCTTGAGTAAACAGGTTTAATGCATGTGCGTAAAGTGTCGTCCCTAATAAGGGATGATACTTTCCGCCTAAGAAGAGGCTTCCTTTAAACGAAATGTACACTAAAAGGCTCTTTTTTTTTAAAATAGAACCCAATTTATATGTTGTATCAGCACATTTTAATTATGCTGTAGACGGCTTTTTAGCAGTCTTTTTAATTGAATACTGCATTTTACAATTTGGAAACGTTTGAAAAAAATATCAGAGTTGCATGGGTGCATTCTTAGAATGGTTCAGTAACTAAGGAAAAGTCATACATGTATCTGTAAATTGTGTTGCCATAATTTTTTTGAAAAAAAAAACACACTATTTAATTAATGGTTAAAAGTCTCACTGTTGTTGCATTTGTGTTTATTTATGATATAAATCAATATAGCAGCCAATTAAGCAGCCTTTTTATAAGAGCTTAGTAGCATAATACACTTTTTGTGGAGAGAAAAACAACAACTTTATGCTTACAGGCATTTTGTACTTAATTATGTTTCAATTTGTTGCACATTTATTTTCATGCTAAGCACATGGGGTTAGGAGGAGTATGGTGACCTATATGTGAGATTGTGTGACTATTTTTGATGAAGCATGAAGTAAGGTGTGTTATGCCTGTGATTACAGGATTTTCTTGGTAACAAGACAGGAAATTTTACTTCAGCCTGGCTAGATATTTTGAAATTTGATGTAGAATTCTTGCTTGTTATGTTCTCTCTGTCTGTATCCTGTATTGCTCAGTTAATGGGTGAAATATTTTTTTTGGCACATTTTCTATGTACTGAAGATATTCAAGTTAAACTTAATACATGTCTTCGGGGTCTTATATAGGGTCACTGACCAATATCAAAATAAATTGCAAAGATTCTTTTGCCGTTGTTATTTAAGATCACTGAAGGAAAATGTACATTGCAAATAACATAATTTTTTTGAACAAATAAGTATTTTTTCAGTTAAGTGCAACTGCGCGTTTGAACAGTTAGATAACTGTCGGATCAGTGTGGGGACTTCATATTACAAACGCGCAGTTGCACTTTACTGAACAAATACTCATTTGTTAAAAAAATCATGATACCTATAGAAAACTCTCACGAATGAGCGGGCTCTCCACTTTATCCCATTAAAAATGGGGAAATATTTAAAAATACATCATTAAAAAATGTTATCTGGTTCGCGCTCAATTCTCCCAACACAGATCTTAAAAAGTCACGTGGTATAGGCACCGTGTAATTGAGTGCGCTGGCATGCAGAAGCTGTTGTAGTGGACTTTGGATTTTGTTGACTTCAGCTTTTGGCGTGTTCTGCTCTGCTTACTTAGCACATGAACCTTGTTCCTTTTGATCATGTTGATAAATAAAATTATATCAGATGGTTAAAACTGCATGTGTCTTCTTTGACCATCAAGTTTGTGAGTTGTGGTATTTATTATGAACTTTGCAACAAGAATGAAGTAGGAGGAGTTAGTGAAGCTAATTAAATACCGTATGATTTCAATAGAAAAAAACCTTATTTTACAAACTTGTAAAATTCTTTTTTATAACTACCTTTATGTCTAAAATATCTAAATTAAATTTCTTTTGAACTGACATTTTCATTGATTTTTTTTAGAACATTATTAGGGAATAAAAAGTAAAAGGTGATGAACATGCTTTAGTTGTTTTCAATACATTTTGACAATTTTCTTTCAGTATATATACTATGCATATTATGAAATGCTCATTGTTTTTCCCACTTGACCAACTAACAGATTATCAATTCTGAGTGACAAGTTAATGGGATTTGTGTGATTTTTTCTTCTAACCAGGCGCTCGGTGCTCATACAAAAAACGGTTGACAAGTTCATGAAAAAATTAAAAAATAGAAGCCCGTCTTCTTCCTTCGACGTACCAGACTCCGGCGCCAAAGACGTAAATGCAAACGCACACAAAGAAGAAATGGTCAAAACTAACGCACCCTCGTCTAACTCACAACCATTCAGCACCAGTAAAGCGGACACTTTCGCATCACTGGCATCACTCGCATCAACTAACAAATCAGAAGCGGGCAGTCCAGAGAAGAAACCACGAACGGCAGCAGACGGAACGATGACTGCCCAAAAAGCCATGGAAAGCTCGCCATTTTCTTACAGGCGCGACAGCATTATTGGCGATGCAGCCCACTTGGCCCATCTCGCCAAAATCACTGCGGCGTTCAAGAGACCCTTGAGGACCGCGCCGAAGAGGCTGACAGGAGGGACGGCGAGCGCATACGTGCGGCAGATGAGTATCGAGGCTGAAGAGGACAAGCAGACGCATCTTTGTCCCAAGGTCGAGGGACGCATTGTGAAGGCTGACGAGGCGGTCAGTATTTCAGATTGTGATATGAACGCATAGAGAGATATTTGTTTCAAGATCATGTTTTATATCATCACTGTCAAGTGAGACACATTTTTTTTTCATGTTTCATACAATTTTAAGCAGAATATTCAAATGAGTCACACAGGCTAATAAGGGACGACACTTTTCGCTGTAATGTTATCTCGATCTGGGGAAATGGGGCTTAATGCATGTGGGTAAAGTGCCATTCCAGATTATCCTGTGCAGTTCACACAGGCTAATCACGGATGAAACTTTACGCTGTAATGATATTTTTTGTTTAAAGGAAGTGTTTTCTTAGCGAAAGTCCAATTTAGGCGGAAAGTGTTGTCCCTGATAAGCCTGTCTGGGATTACACTTAACGCACATTCATTTAGCCCCATTCTCCCAGAGCATTGCTCATTTGTGTGTTCTGCTAAGACGTGAAATAAATAAACATGAACACATTTTTTATGCCCCCGGTAGGGTGGCATATAGTGATCGCACTGTCCGTCTGTCTGTCTGTCTGAAATTCCGTCACACTCAACGTTTAGGTTTTGCGTTTAGGTTTCGAAAAATGTGGAAAAAGGGGGCATATGTCATCCTACGGTGACAAGCCTTGTTGTATCTCTTGACAGTGATGAAATAAAGCGTTATCATGCAAAAAATCCTGTATGCGTTAATAGGACATGAAGTAAGCATGTAGCATGATGTTTTTGTAATTTTCATAGAAAACATATACATGTACAGACTGTTACGAAAACTAAGCAGTTCTTTGAAGTTATTATACCCCCATTACCATTGGTAATGGGGGCTATAGAGGAGTCACTTTGTTGGTCGGTCGGTCTGTTGGTCTGTCGGTCGGTCTGTCCCAAAAATTGCATCCGATCTTCACCAAACTTGGTCAGAAGTTGTATCTAGATGATGTCTAAGTCAAGTTTGAATATGGGTCATGCAGGGTCAAAAACTAGGTCACGGGGTCACTTAGTGCGTTTTAAAATGAAAGTTTGTCCGGACCATAACTATGTCATTTATCGTTAGATTTTAAAATGACTTGGTACATTTGTTCACAATCATTTGGCGGTGTGTCATGCAAAAGTATGTCAATATCTCTAAGGTCAAGGTCACACTTTGAGTTCAAAGATCAAAAGTGGCAATAAATGAGCTTGTCTGGGCCATAACTATGTCATTCATTGTAAGATTTTAAAATCATTTGGCACATTTGTTCACCATCATTGGACAGTGTGTCATGCGAAAGAAATACGTTGATATCTCCAAGGTCAAAGTCACACTTTGAGTACAAAGGTCAAAAATGGCCATAAATGAGTTTGTCCGGGCCATAACTATGTCGTTCATTGTGAGATTTTAAAATCATTTGGCACATTTGTTCACCATCATTAGACGGTGTGTCATGTGAAAGAATATGTCGATATCTGCAATGTCAAGGTTTACGTCGATATCTGCAATGTCAAGGTCACACTTTGAGTTCAAAAATGTCAAGGTCACACTTTGAGTTGAAAGGTCAAAAATGGCCATAAATGATCTTGTCCATGCCATAACTCTGTCATTTATTGTGAGATTTTAAAATTACTCTGTACATTTGTTCACAATCTTTGGACGGTGTGTCATGCGAAAGAATTCAAGAGTTCAAAGGTCAAAATGGCCATAAATGATAATGGCGTAATAATTCTTAAAAATCGCCATAAATTACCTTCTCTTGTTTTGTGAAGACAGCATGCAAAATATTCTGTGTCAATGCAGCATGTGGGGGTATACGTCACGTCTATGACAAAGCTCTAGTTCACTCTGATGTTCTACCTTGGTAAAAGAAGTAGTTGAAGAAGTAAACTGCATTTATATTTTGCAGTGTCTGAATAATTAAGAGTTGTAAAAACTAATTGTCTTAAATATGTCTGGAAACAAAGCATCTGCAATATTGTCAAAGACGTTGTAAATGATGGACATCCTTGTTGGTATCTGAAAACCGAGGTTCACACTTAAAATGATATCACAAAATAATTCTGGCATGCCAATGCTCTGTGTGTTTTAATGTTTACTAGTAAATTACACACTTTGGCATTGAGATACATGCAGTATCTTGCAGTCAGATAATTCTGGCATGCCATGATGCCAATTGTGTGAGGATTTTTGTAATTACCAGTTAATTACACACTTTGGCATTGAAATCCCTGTGGTATCTTGCAGACAGATAATTCTGGCATGCCATGAAGCCAATTGTGTGAGGATTTTTGTAATTACCAGTTAATTACACACTTTGGCATTGAAATCCCTGTGGTATCTTGCAGACAGATACCCGGTAATTCTGGCATGCAAATGCTGTGTGGGTGTTTGTAACTACCAGTAAATGAGGCAATTTGTAATTGAAATCCTTTTAGTATCTTGCAGACAGATAATTATGGCATGCCAATGCTGTGTGGGTGTTTGTAACTACCAGTAAATGAGGCAATTTGTAATTGAAATGCTTGCAATATCTTACTGACAGATAATTCTGGCATTCCAATGCTGTGTGGGGTTTTGTAACTACCAGTAAATGAGGCAGTTTGTAATTGAAATGCTTGTAGTATCTTACAGCCAGATAATTCTGGCATTCCAATGCTGTGTGGGGTTTTGTAACTACCAGTAAATGAGGCAGTTTGTAATTGAAATGCTTGTAGTATCTTACAGACAGATAATTCTGGCATTCCAATGCTGTGTGGGGTTTTGTAACTACCAGTAAATGAGGCAGTTTGTAATTGAAATGCTTGTAGTATCTTACAGGCAGATAATTCTGGCATGCCAATGCTCCCTTGGTTTTCATAATTACCATTTAATAAAGAATAACAGTTTTCCGCCCTATTGTTGTGTAATATTCTGTCGTTCAAACCCATTTAAAAAGATTTAACTAAATATAATTTGTGAATCTGCATGTTAATCAGGAAGGAATATGATGTTTGACGTTTCACATGGTAATAATTACGTCATGGGCACTAGCGCTAAATATTTGTGAAATATGTTTTGTTTCTGATTTCGTTGCTTTTTGTGTCTAACACATTACATCTTTAGTTTACCAAAAATGATGACTCTATATAATTCATTCTTAGTAATATGACCTACCTTCAAACTTTGACTGATATAACAACTTCCTGTTTACACGATATAAAAAAATATCAGGCAGCCTTATATCAGGCAGATATTGATGTAGTTGTATGATAAATTACACACTTTGGCATTGAAATGCTTTCATTATCTTGCAGTAAATTACACACTTTGGCATTGAAATGCTTTCATTATCTTGCAGTAAATTACACACTTTGGCATTGAAATGCTTTCATTATCTTGCAGTAAATTACACACTTTGGCATTGAAATGCTTTCATTATCTTGCAGTAAATTACACACTTTGGCATTGAAATGCTTTCATTATCTTGCAGTAAATTACACACTTTGGCATTGAAATGCTTTCATTATCTTGCAGTAAATTACACACTTTGGCATTGAAATGCTTTCATTATCTTGCAGTNTAGTATCTTACAGACAGATAATTCTGGCATTCCAATGCTGTGTGGGGTTTTGTAACTACCAGTAAATGAGGCAGTTTGTAATTGAAATGCTTGCAATATCTTACAGGCAGATAATTCTGGCATGCCAATGCTCCCTTGGTTTTCATAATTACCATTTAATAAAGAATAACAGTTTTCCGCCCTATTGTTGTGTAATATTCTGTCGTTCAAACCCATTTAAAAAGATTTAACTAAATATAATTTGTGAATCTGCATGTTAATCAGGAAGGAATATGATGTTTGACGTTTCACATGGTAATAATTACGTCATGGGCACTAGCGCTAAATATTTGTGAAATATGTTTTGTTTCTGATTTCGTTGCTTTTTGTGTCTAACACATTACATCTTTAGTTTACCAAAAATGATGACTCTATATAATTCATTCTTAGTAATATGACCTACCTTCAAACTTTGACTGATATAACAACTTCCTGTTTACACGATATAAAAAAATATCAGGCAGCCTTATATCAGGCAGATATTGATGTAGTTGTATGATAAATTACACACTTTGGCATTGAAATGCTTTCATTATCTTGCAGTAAATTACACACTTTGGCATTGAAATGCTTTCATTATCTTGCAGTAAATTACACACTTTGGCATTACAATGCTTGCATTATCTTGCAGTAAATTACACACTTTGGCATTGAAATGCTTTCACTATCTTGCAGTAAATTATACACTTTGGCATTAAAATGCTTGCATTATCTTGCAGTAAATTACACACTCTGGCATTGAAATGCTTGTTGTATGTTGCAGACCATCAAGAAACTGCTGGCTGAAAAGGATATGAAAGTGGGTGCAAATGTACTGGAGGCGATCGTTCAGGAGTCAAGCAGCCGCCAGAACTCAGTGGAGTCCTTGAACGGTGGAAACTGAATACTCATGGCACCTGGCTGTTTATTCTTTTGTTTAAGTTGTTAGTTAATTGATTTGTGTACTGTAGTTTTAGTTTTTTTTGAGGAGTTTCAAATTTTAGTTAAGCTATTGGTAAATTAGCGGACCTCTCCTTTGTCATTTCACAAACATACATACGAGCCTAGCTCTGGGAAAACTGGTTTTAATGCAAGTAAGGTTTGCCTTACTTTTCAGAAATTTTAGTTATGTTACTTTTTTTATTCAATTGAAACATGTTTTGTGGTTAGGGGGCTTGACAAATAAATTTGCACAACAGATGTGTGATTGTTCAGTATCTAAATTTACAAATAGAAGAGAGAACCATGTTAAATGGTGAGCCAATGTAATAGCAAACTTTTAATTAGTGTAAGATGTCTGACATTTTATAAGACATAAATATTCTGTTTTTATATAACATCTTGAAATGCTTTCTACTTAAAATAACTTATTTTGTGATAAAGTATTGGGTCCATTCTAATTGAATATCTTACACAAATTGTAAAGTAAAGACTGAATTTTAGCTCACAACATGTAAACATTTATGGTTCATATGTTCCTAAAATTAAGAACACGTAAAGGAGTGAAAGGAATTGAAAATAAATATTGAAATAAACTTATCATGGAGGTCAGTTATTGCCGTTTATGCTTATTAAAAAATTGTGACTTAAATTTGGTGTATGATGTTTAATGAGATGGACTCTTATGTCTTTGCACACATGCCTCTCTGCTTTGTTGATGGCATATATACATGATATCAAATAGAGTATATATGCCAAGAACTTTTTTGTTATATTGTTGAATAACAGTACCTCAATTCCAGCATTATCTATAGTTTGTGTAAGTTATATTACAATGTAGTATACAAAGTGTAATGACAAATTTGTTATATTCTATACACCTGCTTTTTATTTGCTTGCGTTTTGCTTAGTGTAGGAAAAATATGCTGCCTTACATGTATATGGTTTTAACTGAAGTGTGTTACCTTATGGATGGATTTGTTTAGCTTTTCAGGTTTTTTTTTCCACTTTTTGGGAAGATAGCCCATGGCTTTGGAATTGAGAATTTTAGCTGCATTTAAAAAAAAAAAGGGAAAATAAATTCAGTAGCCTTCTTTTTTCGCGCAAAAAGTCCACTGATTTGGGAAATTCTAATTTGATATAACTCTTTATAATAATTCAAATTAATAGAACAAAATCCTATAAATCATTATAATATACGTTGTTAGATGTAATTGAATTAAAATTGAGATAAATTAAGCATAAGACACTTCTTTCTAAAAAAAAATAAAAAAAAAAAATGTTTTTTGACATTGGGAATTTTTTTGGCACATCATGGGAAAAAAAGTATACTTTTTGGGATTGGGAATATAGCCGTTTTGCTATGAAATCGGGCCAAAAAAAACCCTGCTTTTATATTATTTTTTGCTATATTTAATATATAATAATTACATATTATAAGTATTAATTGTATAATTCCTCATATTAGTATAAAGGGGCAGTATTTATCATCCATCATTCCATATTTGTTAACGAGAAATGTCCTTTGGCTTACATAGTGACTCATGTTTCATTTGATATATCATCTTTAATATTTTCTTTTTTGGTGTTTGATATACCTTCTTATACAATAATTTGTATTTGTATTTCTGCTTTTAAGCTTACTGTATCTGTTTTATATTTTTGTATTCTTTACTATTATTATAGATATATTTATAACATGACTTACGCTCCAGGAGTGAAATAACGTAATGCTCAATTTTGTTTATTACACGGGTGTTATTTCACTAGTTATATAACTATGCAAATTAGCCGAATCACTTAAAAGATATTCATACACGCTGTCAAAGACAAGGCATTTACAACCGCAACTTGCTTACCCACAATGCACTTTTTTTTTACTGCGGAGTGCAGCTTATAGTTACACAACCATATAGGCTTATTCGTCCAGAACTACTTCTCATGCTCAGGTACACACATTGACCGCATTGCTGCTACGTTATAGATATCGACCTTTCCTCTATATGGCACGGAGGGGAATACATGTGTGTTTTAAAGCATTTTGTTGGTCATGTTATAAATAGAATCTTGCATTAGTGGTCGTTTTGTATTGAATTTATTAAACTCGGCAAGCCTCGTTTTTATCTTCATTTAGATGACTCGTTTAATAAATTCAATACAAAACGACCACTCATGCAAGATCCTATATATATTTCTTCTTATATGCTTGTTTTACATTTTACTCATATATATTTTCAGGGTGTTTGGTCTACTTAAGGATGTTTGCTTATTGGTTTTGAAATAATGGCTCATTTACTGATTTTATGAAAATTAAATGTTAAAAGCTTGAGGTCAATCAATGTTATTTTTTATTTTCAAATGGCAGAGATTGTTTTGTTTGTCTGAACATGTGTAAAGAAGTAAGTAGTATGGTAATGAGTCATGCTTCCTATTATTGTTAACTCACCTGAACAGGAAGTGCTCATGGTGACCTATTGTAGTCACTCGTTTGTCATCAACTTTTAGCTGGTTATTTCTCTAGAGGCCAAATTGTTGATCTTGATAAAACATGGTCAGTTTGTCTTGACAATGTCTAGCCGGAGTTTGAATCTGGGTCACATACGTCTGAAAACTAGGTCACTAGGTCAAATCTTATAAAAACCTTGTTACCACTTTTGAGGCCAAATTTATGACTCATTCTTGATTAAACTTGGTCACAATGTTTATTTTGTCAATGTCTAGGCAGAGTTTTAATCTGGTCACATATGTCCAAAAACAAGGTCACCAGGTCAAATCTTAGAAAACCCATATTACCACTCCAGAAGCCATATTTATGACCTCAGGGCCATCATGGCCATATGGTTTTACTTATATTTGCAAATTTACTTGATTTATATTTTGAAGATATGAAATGTGATTTTTAATATATATAGGATCTAAAATGAGTTGTCATATCATACCATATTTTATTAAACGAGTTCAGGAATTTTGTTAGTATGCGAGCCTTTGGCAAGCTTACTAACGAATTTCCTGGATGAGTTTAATAAAATATGGTATGATATGACAACGAGTGTCAGATCTTTTTTATCACATGCTTTTAAATGAGCAAATTAAATAAATATTTACACAAACATGATGATAAATCCCGAATGTTGTTTGCATTTCGTGACGTCATTTGACGTTGCAATATCATAACAGCAAAAAATAACAAAATGCAATTGGTGAATAAACGAAAACTACACCAATGAAAACGCTTAAAAAGTATATTACACATGTGTACTATAAAAATATATGTAATGGTTATATTACATGGGAAACAGGGTATGGCATGTGATAAAAACAATTATGCTAAGTATTGCGTGGTCTTATATATTATCTTAAGGAAGCATATAATTCAGACAAAAGTTGTACTGCTGAGTACGGTAAGAGATATTGTTTCAGTTTGTTTTTTTACTATTCAATTTTAGAACTTGATTGAATGAAACGTGATGCAATATTTTTTTTTTACATCATTTACACCAAAGAAAAAACTTGGATGTGTGTAAAACTTATGTGTACCGGTAGTTAGTAATGTCACATGATGTTTCATTGTATTTCTCTTAATTATACATTTATCCTGACAGATCAACGAATGTTTGTAAACTTTTGTGTATTGGTTTGCTGAAACAAGACCTAGTAATTGTTATTAATTTTTAAATGTTATATCATTATTAATAGGCATGTACAAATTCTATTTTTTGTAAAAACATTGTTAATGTGTAGCGTCTTGTCTTGATGAAATCTTTTGCTTGGTTTGATTGTGAACATTTTAAAAAGTACAACTATACCCCTGAACAAATTATTAGCTTTTTACAAGTCAATTATTTTTTGTACTGAGTATTTTAATTTCATTTGTAAGAGCTTAACAGGAAATTTGTCAGCAGATTCTCATTTAAATTAAATAGATAAATACTCATTTTCTAGTATCACAGTTTTCTTTGGGAATTATGTATGCTTATAAACCCATTTTTGCCGAGTGGACTCTCCCATCCTTCTTAATTGGATCAATCCATTTCTAAAATTAGGGATGTCTGGCATATTTATTTCTATTTTTAGAATATTTCTTACAGAAATTCCTTCAAGCAAACAGCATAGACCCTGATGAGACGCCGCATCATGCGGCATCTCATCTGGGTCTACGCTGTTTGCCAAGGCCTTTTTTCTAGACGCTAGGCATAAATGGGTTAACCTACTGATGCTAGACTAGACTAATTAAGAAGGTCAAACTATAAACTATAAAGCTTTGATACTCTCATTCAACATTCAGCACACTCACATCACCTGACCTCATTTCGATTTTTACATTAACATTCTTATGGACTAATACTTATTCGAATTTGCCAATGGCCAATGAATCAATACTTATAAGGCTTCCATGGGGGAATCTGCATTTATTGAAAGCAGCATCCTCGTTGTTATGTATTCTTCAATAGTTTGTTTTCATGACATGTTTTCCTTTCTATAGTAGTATGTACATACTAGTAATAATTATAGTAAACTAATTGTGTACACAATTTTAATAATCATATTTAAAAATTGTAATTAGTGAAATAAAAATGATTTTATTTGCATATTATAAATACTGTTAATAATAAATGTGGTAAATACTGGCTATGAATGCATAGTAAAGGATCTGTCTTTTTGTGTCGGCTTCATATCTCTTACAATCTTTGAAGGATCTTCCTAAAACTTTGCTTATTTAAACTCTTTGATCATTGAGACCATGTGCAGAAGTCACACCAACTCAGGGTGAAAGGCCTTATTAGACAGTTGATTTTTTTAGCTTGNTCAAATCAAATATGTTTGTCTTGAATTCTACGAATTATTTTTTATCTCTCATTTAAGTGCTTTAATTAGATCGACATAACTTGCAAAGTGAAATAAGAAATAGATACTAGCCGCAGTTATGTGACTGAAATATTGTTAAAACGGCAATACTTTCTGAAACACACAAACACATTTCTAGAGGGTAGATGAGAAGATCCCTAAAATCAAATGATGTGAGGACTACTTTACCTACTATTTATTATAAAGGGGCATCCTTTACATATATACTATTCATTATGCTAGCAACAGTCTAACAACCATTTCACATGTTTTACATACAATCATACTTTGACATTCGTTTCAAGCTAACTATATCGTAAACCGCGTTGTCCTGATTGAATATCTATAACGAGAAGTGTTTTTATTTGTATCATGCTAAGTGAACTAATGTATATTTCACAGGTTGACTTATCTCTATACATTTTTCATATAGCACACTCAATCACTTATAACAATAAGTGAAATTTAGGTGTATGATATGCTTAAAGAATCTGAGGAATATGAACGTATCATGCAAGATAAATGCAAAAAAGAAATGTTAATATACGATAACTGCTGAGTGGTGAACGTTTATTGTATGTCGTACTTATGCACTTTCATCGACGAAGTCATACAACTTAATTCAGTTTAATTTATGTGAACAAAGGATCAACAAAACATTATTCTGTAGACACAATTATGAGATAATATTCAATTCTCAATTGGATAAAATACTAATCAATGCATGTTTACCTAGCTCGATTGAAATTCATTGATCATACTGGTTGGTTATTACAAAAAGAAGAATACAATTTACACCTTAGTTTCTTAAAATAATTACTTTGTTCTATGTTTAAAGGTTTATGTATTTAATTCTCGATTAAAAAAATGACACTCGTCTGAAGCTTTAGTAATGAATGGGTTTGGTATAAATGTTTATAACACGACATGTTACAAAAAGGTCAAGACGAACTTATTGAACTACAAAATGGGCGCGCCATTTATCAGACAACAATTGCGAGATGTTCTGTGCGTCGTTGTACGTCAAGCAGAAAGTTGACCTCTGGTGTACTTTGTATTTAGAGATATAATTCATCGGTTTCGTACCCTTTACTGGTTGACACGCTCATGTGGGTGACCTATGATGAAGGTTCATTTAGTATGTATAGTATCTATTATATTAAGATTTTATCAGCTTTGTTTATTTAGAGTTATTAGGAAGTGAACGATATCAAATCAAATCTGATAATATCACTGTGCGTGTTGTCATATGATCAAGCGAAACCTCAATTTCCAAGTAAAGTTGAAGTTGATACACAGATCAGGTAAAAGTGCAGTGGACTTAACAAATATGAAAAAAAAGTATAACAAAATTCGAAAATCCACACAATCGATATTCGTGAGATTTGTTTTTCATACGGTTGTATACATATATAAGTGTTTGATTTTTTTTTTTTTAAGAATCATATAAGTTGTCCAATGGTTGGAAAACTCGCTTCCCATCTCGGCAAACTAGACCCAATGTCTTCTTCCTGTGCATGTGATTTTTGTTTGTGGTAAAATGCGGTTTCTTGCGAGTACGCTTTCCTAACACCGAACTATACCACATGAAAAGTGAACATTTTTCAGTAAATAAAAAACTTGTACATTGAAATTTCAACTATAATTCAGAATGCACCCTTTATTTCGCGAGTGTAGTGGCTAATATAGGTAGAAGTGCCGGGGAACACACCAGTTCATTCCATAATGCAACGTTAGGCAGTAAATAACCGTACAAACTTCGAAACACTCGCAACCAAACTCGATCAGTGGTGTTTAAACGTTAAGCTAAACACACTTTTATTTTTTGCACATCTAACGATGACTTCATACATTCTCCGATAAAGCTTTTCCAATCGTATAAAGATACGTTTTATAAACGGTTTCAAATTTACTCAACCGATTGAAGATGGTAACAGGTTTGGTATGCTTGATTTGACATGATTCCGACGTCAGTACTTGAAATCTAATATAACTTGTCGTTGTCTTTACAATGTCGCTTTGTTTAGGAGCGTGGTTGCGTTTATACAGGCCTATAAAAGCTTGCAAACGACCACTGCGTGACAGACGCGATCAAGTACCCGATGTCAGTCGATGCAGAATACAGTACATATAGAGCGCTGCGGTTTTCACCAACACACTTTCAGGACCAACCACAGGATAACTTGTTTCGATTCTTATAAAGGTTGACAAGGACAAAGAAAAGCCAGTTCAGTGTTTTGTTTTGTAATGTAAGGGGCGAAACGTGTTATGGTTTAATGCATGTAAACATCAACCAAGTTAAGTGGTAAACTGACACGTTATCAGCATAACTTTGGACTGTTAAGATAATTTATCTTCTAAAACCAATGTTCATACCCCATTTGGACATTCAATATTGTGTTAACACACGCGATAGAATGTCTTGTTCAAAGTGTAACAAAGAAGTACAGGAAAACTGGAAACGTTGCCCATTGTGCATGACGAAGATAAGACGATGTCAAATCTGCAGCAAAATTATTGATGCAAGTTGGAGATGTTGTCCTTTCTGTGACGATTCGAGTGAAGAATTGGAAGGCGCTATTGCTGCTGGTAAGAATATACTAAGACTGATACTTAAGATGCTTTCGCAATGGGTTTCATATTTTGCCTCACACTTTTAGTTACCGTTTCATAACAAATGTACCCATGCGTAAGTTTCAGATAATATTGTATTTAAAGTAGTAATTTCTAACCGGGTTATAACAAGCCGACAATAACTGTAAGTACAAAATAAACAAACAAAAACATGCACACGTTGACATAATTATTCACTTGCAACAGTGTACATAACTATTATGTTGAAACATCTTACATTTTGATAGCTAGAAACACACTGACGCTAAGATTCATCATACTAATGTGTTCAATTACTTGATTCTGCAAATACACAATATTAACAATTGATCCAATTACCCGTTAGCTATATACCATTATTATATCATAATATACAATTCTTATATAACTCATAAGCAACAGTGAGCATTAAAAAGAGTATCGAAGTTAAAAAAAACGAGAAGAGTGTAGCCCGTCACCCAGTGAACTATTAACTGGCTGCGTTTTCATTGTAAACTCAAACGTTTCGTTCAGCTACATGTAGCTTGAATAATAAATAAATTTTAAAACGATTAACGCGTTTTATTANACCATTAACCCTTTGAGCGCTGGAACCGGATTTTGAAGGCCTTTGCAAACAGTTTGGATCCAGATGAGACGCCACAGAACGTGGCGTCTCATCAGGATCCAAACTGTTTGCTATTCTGATAATATTCTTTGAAAAAAAATCGAAGAAAATGCTAATTTTAGAAATTTAGCAGACAACATTTTAGCAGACGACAAATTTCCCAGCATGCAAAGGGATACAATATCAGGTCACATCTTGGCCAATTACTTTTCAAATAAGCATAATGCATGAATCGTTCCACGCATGCCGTAAATAGGGGCTTATGATAAGCTGATCATGCTCGCCAAAATCCCATGATGATCTCCCAAATTGCATAATGTGGTCAATAATAACGTCTGTTTTGCCTGTTTTTGTACAAGCAGCATTGAATTGTAGATACGTTCCCTTTTGCTAAATAATTAAATAAAAAGCTAATAGAAGCTTTTGTATCATTATTTAATTATAGAATTAAACTCGAGGAATTAATCGCGACAACACAAAATAAACTACATGTATTTAATACTCGCTGGGCGCATTTTATGCCCAATTAATGCACCTACCCTAAAACATCTTTAAATATACTTTTAAACATAGGTACACCTACCTTAAAGCAACATACACCCTTTTTTATCTTCTGTATATTTTAATTATTATCTTTATTTACCTGTTTGATGCTACTCCATATTTCATAACCTTGAAATAATGTTTGCAATGGACACTGATTTAAACATATTCTATTCACACCAACCATTGTCTTCATAGATGCTATGCATCATCAATAATAATAAAACGAAAAACATTGTGAAACATTTTACTAAATTTGAGTATTTCTAATAATTCGCTACATGAAAAATACACTGATTGAACATGCTTTATCCACACCAACCATTGTCTTCAAAAAAGCTATGTTCCATAATAAAGAAAAATATTGTGAAACAAATTTACTAATTGTGTGTATATTTGACATATTATGTTATATGCAAAGTGTATTATGTTTACGATGGAAATAAAAAAGGGAATTTCAACAAAAAAAAATCAATAAACACAAAAATCACCCTTCGTTCGAAGTGATACAGTTTGTGAAGTCTTTTTTTGTATTTAACAAGTTAAAGGCGCTTTTTTTGGAAAAAAAAGTTTCAGCAACCCGTTGATGAATTGGAATTAAATGTTCAAGATAAAATAAGGACCCTTAAATCGCACATGAGATTGATACGCCTTTGTGGTTGATCCAAGTAACTTGATCTGAATACTACTACTACTTCTACTACTAACACAATGGAAAATAAGCCCAGGTTTGGCCACTTCAAATAGTTAGACAAAGCTGGGACTTCTTACTAAATCGTGTTGCAATAATAATTCAATTTTAAACTGACTTGAGAGCGCTTTAAGAAATAATATGATTAGTAAACAATATGAAAGTTATTATGTGTAATTGAATATGTAGATTAAAGACCTGACATGTAATTGATTCATTTCTTTACATTGGATACGCGACAATTGGATTTATTTATGGTTCTGGTAGTCACAGGAATGAAAATACAACTTCTGGAACTGCTCATATCAATTGGAGATGTGGTCAAGCAGCTCAAGGTCGACTAAATACAATGAATGCTTTGACTGTTGAGTATAAAACGTGTAAATGCCCTAAGCAATCACAACGTGCGGAGAGATTGTATGGACAATCAGTCAGCTGTGTAGGCAAAAGTCCACGATAAGATTACACACGACAGAGTGTACTGGATACCGGGTTTGTTGCGATATGAAAATTATAACAGAGTGCACAAATTTCCATGGGCGGAGACATCTTGGCTATCTCGGTGGCGTGCCAAATCACGTGGAAGTCCACGAAACTGTTGAAAGACCTCTTTGATGCTAAATACATGCACATACATATTCGCACACAATAACTCGCACACATAATAAGCCAATCGAATAGACTAAAGCATAATGTCGAATACCTACAAACAATTAGAAATATCAAATCATATGCGAGAAAATTTAGCGGGGCAACTTCCTACACAGAGAGAATATCAATTGAGTAATTAAAACCGAGTATATGCTGAAGTCCCCTAAATAACAACATTGAACTATAAAAATGACATAACACATATTTATCACATGCTATACTTTGTTTTCAATGTAATACAGATATAACGTATTTTTTTATATTACACATGTGTAATACAACATTTTTAAGCGGTTTAATTGGCTTCATAATCAATAACTAACCAATCGCATGGCTTTATTTTGGTGAAATGACGTCGTCAACATGANAAGATAAATGCAAAAAAGAAATGTTAATATACGATAACTGCTGAGTGGTGAACGTTTATTGTATGTCGTACTTATGCACTTTCATCGACGAAGTCATACAACTTAATTCAGTTTAATTTATGTGAACAAAGGATCAACAAAACATTATTCTGTAGACACAATTATGAGATAATATTCAATTCTCAATTGGATAAAATACTAATCAATGCATGTTTACCTAGCTCGATTGAAATTCATTGATCATACTGGTTGGTTATTACAAAAAGAAGAATACAATTTACACCTTAGTTTCTTAAAATAATTACTTTGTTCTATGTTTAAAGGTTTATGTATTTAATTCTCGATTAAAAAAATGACACTCGTCTGAAGCTTTAGTAATGAATGGGTTTGGTATAAATGTTTATAACACGACATGTTACAAAAAGGTCAAGACGAACTTATTGAACTACAAAATGGGCGCGCCATTTATCAGACAACAATTGCGAGATGTTCTGTGCGTCGTTGTACGTCAAGCAGAAAGTTGACCTCTGGTGTACTTTGTATTTAGAGATATAATTCATCGGTTTCGTACCCTTTACTGGTTGACACGCTCATGTGGGTGACCTATGATGAAGGTTCATTTAGTATGTATAGTATCTATTATATTAAGATTTTATCAGCTTTGTTTATTTAGAGTTATTAGGAAGTGAACGATATCAAATCAAATCTGATAATATCACTGTGCGTGTTGTCATATGATCAAGCGAAACCTCAATTTCCAAGTAAAGTTGAAGTTGATACACAGATCAGGTAAAAGTGCAGTGGACTTAACAAATATGAAAAAAAAGTATAACAAAATTCGAAAATCCACACAATCGATATTCGTGAGATTTGTTTTTCATACGGTTGTATACATATATAAGTGTTTGATTTTTTTTTTTTTAAGAATCATATAAGTTGTCCAATGGTTGGAAAACTCGCTTCCCATCTCGGCAAACTAGACCCAATGTCTTCTTCCTGTGCATGTGATTTTTGTTTGTGGTAAAATGCGGTTTCTTGCGAGTACGCTTTCCTAACACCGAACTATACCACATGAAAAGTGAACATTTTTCAGTAAATAAAAAACTTGTACATTGAAATTTCAACTATAATTCAGAATGCACCCTTTATTTCGCGAGTGTAGTGGCTAATATAGGTAGAAGTGCCGGGGAACACACCAGTTCATTCCATAATGCAACGTTAGGCAGTAAATAACCGTACAAACTTCGAAACACTCGCAACCAAACTCGATCAGTGGTGTTTAAACGTTAAGCTAAACACACTTTTATTTTTTGCACATCTAACGATGACTTCATACATTCTCCGATAAAGCTTTTCCAATCGTATAAAGATACGTTTTATAAACGGTTTCAAATTTACTCAACCGATTGAAGATGGTAACAGGTTTGGTATGCTTGATTTGACATGATTCCGACGTCAGTACTTGAAATCTAATATAACTTGTCGTTGTCTTTACAATGTCGCTTTGTTTAGGAGCGTGGTTGCGTTTATACAGGCCTATAAAAGCTTGCAAACGACCACTGCGTGACAGACGCGATCAAGTACCCGATGTCAGTCGATGCAGAATACAGTACATATAGAGCGCTGCGGTTTTCACCAACACACTTTCAGGACCAACCACAGGATAACTTGTTTCGATTCTTATAAAGGTTGACAAGGACAAAGAAAAGCCAGTTCAGTGTTTTGTTTTGTAATGTAAGGGGCGAAACGTGTTATGGTTTAATGCATGTAAACATCAACCAAGTTAAGTGGTAAACTGACACGTTATCAGCATAACTTTGGACTGTTAAGATAATTTATCTTCTAAAACCAATGTTCATACCCCATTTGGACATTCAATATTGTGTTAACACACGCGATAGAATGTCTTGTTCAAAGTGTAACAAAGAAGTACAGGAAAACTGGAAACGTTGCCCATTGTGCATGACGAAGATAAGACGATGTCAAATCTGCAGCAAAATTATTGATGCAAGTTGGAGATGTTGTCCTTTCTGTGACGATTCGAGTGAAGAATTGGAAGGCGCTATTGCTGCTGGTAAGAATATACTAAGACTGATACTTAAGATGCTTTCGCAATGGGTTTCATATTTTGCCTCACACTTTTAGTTACCGTTTCATAACAAATGTACCCATGCGTAAGTTTCAGATAATATTGTATTTAAAGTAGTAATTTCTAACCGGGTTATAACAAGCCGACAATAACTGTAAGTACAAAATAAACAAACAAAAACATGCACACGTTGACATAATTATTCACTTGCAACAGTGTACATAACTATTATGTTGAAACATCTTACATTTTGATAGCTAGAAACACACTGACGCTAAGATTCATCATACTAATGTGTTCAATTACTTGATTCTGCAAATACACAATATTAACAATTGATCCAATTACCCGTTAGCTATATACCATTATTATATCATAATATACAATTCTTATATAACTCATAAGCAACAGTGAGCATTAAAAAGAGTATCGAAGTTAAAAAAAACGAGAAGAGTGTAGCCCGTCACCCAGTGAACTATTAACTGGCTGCGTTTTCATTGTAAACTCAAACGTTTCGTTCAGCTACATGTAGCTTGAATAATAAATAAATTTTAAAACGATTAACGCGTTTTATTATGACCCAGAAAATCAATATGTTTAAAGAACGAGTATTTTTTTCAGTTTTCAACATCGGTCATTAGTTGATCAGCTGAAATGAACATTATTTCTTTGGCAATGTGCATCTGTTTCAATTATAAAATTTCCTACTTTCAAATTCAGCCACCATTAATACGACACGCAGCTAACATCGAGACGTTCAGGAAACAAATGTAAATTTCTTAGGATTGGGTCAGTGTAAGAATAAATGGTTAATTTCAAAAATCCAACACACGACAAGAAAATCAATAAAAATACAAACACATTATCAAATCAAGTATACATAAAAACATTTCTGGTACTTTTGAACCGTTTTCACACTTTCTTTTTTTTTTCTAAATAATTTTTTGAGCAATTTTTGCTTCGTTAACACGACCCTTTAACGGTATATGACACGTCTTTGTATACATATACCGGTACATTATTTTTTAGCGACAAGGCCTTGCATATAATATATTGAACTTTAACTGTTCGTATAGGTTATTTTAAGCAGTTAAACGTCATCTGATTGATGGAGAATTGGGCAGACGTTTGTGGCGGCGAGTTCAATAAAAATCATTTACAAAAGTGGACATGTTCTGATTGAAATCATCATCGCATATATTAATTCTGAATATAATGCAAAAATATCGCTCAAAAGATCTTTTTCTGTGGTGCCAATGCAAGTCAAATCACATTACTTTTCATGTAGCGCAAAGCAAACATTCATTGATAATTACTTTTGTCAGATATGTAAGGGTCATTTATTTAACAATTGTTTATAATGTCATACTTCATTCTTTATTCTGTGTGAATAGATTGTTACATATATGTTTTCATATTTGTGATATACTGTCGATTTGCCATTTCCATCTTCAGTATTACAAAAATCTTACATACATGAACATAAATACATACACATTATATTTCGAACATATTTCATATCACCGGATTTATGTTTTAGATCTTGATTTGGGTCTCGGATCAGATGCACACCCAGACATATGCGCCGAGGACAAACCTGTGTGTCTAACAGAAGCGGGTATGTACGAGAAAATATATGCATACAACATCAGGTCACATCTTGGCCAATTACTTTTCAAATAAGCATGAATCGTTCCAAGCATACCGTAATTAGGGGCTTATGATAAGCGGATGCTCGCCAAAATCCCACGATGATCTCCCAAATTGCATAATTTGGTTAATCATAACGTCTGTTTTGCCTGTTTTTGTACAAGCAGCATTTAATTGTAGATACGTTCCCTTTTGCTAAATAATTAAATAAAAAGCTAATAGAAGCTTTTGTATCATTATTTAATTATAAAATTAAACTCGAGGAATTAATCGCGACAACACAAAATAAACTACATGTATTTAATACTCGCTGGGCGCATTTTATGCCCAATTAATGCACCTAAACTGACATGAGAGCGCTTTAGTAAACAATATGATAGTTATTATGTGTAATTGAATATGTAGATTACAGACCTGACATGTAATTGATTCATTTCTTTACATTGGATACGCGACAATTGGATTTATTTCTGGTTCTGGTAGTCACAGGAATGGAAATACAACTTCTTGAACTGCTCATATCAATTGGAGATGTGGTCAAGCAGCTCAAGGTCGACTAAATACAATGAATGCTTTGACTGCTGAGTATAAAACGTGTAAATACCCTAAGCAATCACAATGTGCGGAGAGATTGTATGGACAATCAGTCAGCTGTGTAGGCAATTGTCCCCGATAAGATTACACACGACAGAGTGTACTAGATACCGTGTTTATTGCGATATGAAAATTATAACAGAGTGCACAAATTTCCATGGGCGGATTCATCTTGGATATCTCGGTGACGTGCCAAATCACGTGGAAGTCCACGAAACTGTTGAAAGACATCTTTGATGCTAAATAAATGCACATACATATTCGCACAAAATAAATGGCACAAGTAATAAGCGAATCGAATAGATTAAAGCATAAGGTCGAATACCTACAAACAATTAGAAATATCAAATTATATGCGAGACAATTAAGCGAGGCAACTGCCTACACAGATAGATTTTTTTTGTGCAAAATTTTATTCACTCCGTATAATATTACATACATACGTACACTATTGTATACTTTCATACACAGTTTTTAATAAAGTATTTTGAATTTCATAAAACAAAGTATTTCTTGTACAGCTATTTGGTGGGTACATAAATATAATATAATAATTATAATTTTCGTACATTCAACATACATTCATATACACTCGTAATTGTGTTATAGTTCAAGTATTTTACAACAACAAAAAAACTCTAGTTTGTACAATACAAACTAAATTAGTGTTAAATATAAGTATGTATTTCATTTAACATAAAATATTGCACATAAGAAAATTAAATAGTAAGTGCTGAATTGCATTGTATACGAACACTGATAATGCCGAGTTTACAACAACGACAACAAATACATATGTTATAAGCATTATTTAAATTATGTGATATGATTAGTTATGTCATTATATGAGATGTCAGTAAATATTTTGACAAGGGACCATATTTTTAATTCTTCATATGATTTAATGGTACTTTTGTAAATTTCAAAAGTTTGTTTCATACTGTTTACAAGTCCGCACTTTGAAGGGATTCTGTTTTTTCTTTGACAATGAAAGATATACCGTTTAAGCTCTATGCATACTATATTTAAATCGTTCATTTTTGGATTAATAATTCCAAGTAATAGATCCTGACATGTAATGGGAATTACACAGATAGAATATCAATAGACGCTGTGAAATTGTTTTGATTGGACAACAAAATAAAACATCGTCAAGTGACTTTGTTTTATTAAATTAATGAATAATGAAAACCGAGTATATGCTTAAGTCCCCTAAATAACAACATTGAAATATGCAAATGACATAACACATATGTATACATAAACTTGCGTACATATACATGTTTACATTCGATGTGTCCCCCTCTCTTCAATATTTAGAATTATCAACTGTTAAGGTATGCGCGTAGATATCTTCAATGTTGTCGTATTTCAGTTTTTGAAGGCTGTAAACATTACATCTTAAATGTGAATGAAACATATTCCCAGTCGTTCGTACACCTAGTTTGTGTAAAAACGTTCGGTTAATACATCAAAATAAAAATATTATGTTCCAGTAATAGAAATTAAGTTAGTAAGATTACCATTTTACCAGCTCTTATTTCTGGTGGGATTAACTTGTACCATTGAGGCATGTTGGTTCATTAGTCAAAAAGCTCAAACAACCGTACTAATATAAAGCGAGTATGATGATATCATACGATTTTAATGTCAGCACCTTATTTTCTCAATCATAAAACAATACATGAATATTAACAAGAAATGTTGCGTAAAATACTATAATTATAGTAACATTAACAAATGTTATTTCAATGAAATTCAAAGCGATTTGGTTTAAGCCGATACCGTAACGTTCATTCGTATTTGCTTAGAACCAAAGTGTTTTATATGTGTCGCATGAGTAATTCTGACAACGATTTTAGGAATGTCCGTATAATACCCATGTCTCTTGTATATATATCACTTTTCTGCTGACCAACATAGAATTATTTGCAATTGTACTCTTCTTCCGTCTATTTTCTGGAAGCACTTCTTTTGGCATTTAATTCTGTAATTTATTCATCGAAGTTTCATCTGTTTAAAAAATATTACTAGGATCGTTTATCTCATTTGATTTTTCTTTTCAAAGAGAGGCGAGATGTGACATCGGCTGATAAAGAAATAGATGTAAGTGAAATTAACTATATATATTAAAGATAAGTAGTTGTGGTTTTGTATTAATACGATAACACTAAATAATGTCCTAAACGTTTGAAAGTCTGATTCATGATGACCAATTTATTATGTATAAGTGACCGCATAACTGTAGCGCACATGAAGTATTTGCACTAGTATACACTGCTTGCAGATTGACGTATGCGATGAGAATGTGAAGAGTTATCTAAATGGCATACACATCCCCCACAACGCTGATGCCTCTAAAATAAAGACTTTAATAGCAGATGATTTAAATAATTGGAACTGCATGAGGATTAATATCGGAATCGTTGGTGAGTCTGGCACAGGAAAATCGTCTTTAATCAATGCCTTCCGAGGACTCGACTCATCAGATTCGAAGGCAGCTCCTGTTGGAATCCTTGAGACAACGATGGAAATAACTGAGTACAAAGATCCGCGAAACCCTAATATTGTGTACTGGGACGTTCCTGGAGTTGGTACAGATACTGTTAAGAAAAAACATTACCTAGCAAAAATAGAATTTGATAGATACGACTTCTTTATTATTGTTTCGGCCACACGATTCAAATATCATGACACGTGGTTGGCTAATAAAATAAACGAACGGAAAAAGAAGTTTTATTTTGTTCGAGCAAAAATAGATGCTGACATTGAAAACGAATTAAGTAAAATTCCAAAACGTACTAAAAATGATATAATAAAATCAGTCAAAGGTATGTGCATAAAT
This sequence comes from Dreissena rostriformis, assembly GCA_007657795.1. NCBI lineage: Eukaryota > Metazoa > Mollusca > Bivalvia > Myida > Dreissenidae > Dreissena > Dreissena rostriformis. Next base: position 127,897 of record VMBQ01011206.1, on the reverse strand, counting down.
GAGCTACACAAATCTAATATTGAAAACCCACAAGTGTTCCTTATAAATAATAAGAACACACAAGAATACGACTTTAAAGAGATGCTAAAATCAATTTTAGATGACTTGCCAACTCTGCAGAAGGAGGCCATGCTCGTTTACATGCCCATACTTTCTACCGAAGATCTTGAGGAGAAAATGTTATTTTTGAAAAACAGAATCTTTAAGGTCGCCATAAAATCAGCAGTCGGAGCCGCTATTCCTGTACCCGGGCTTGGCTTTGCGTTAGATCTTGCCGTTTTGGTGGAAGAAATGAGTTTGTACAAAAAGACATTTGCAACAGATGATCATTCTTTGAATATTCTTGCCCGTGCTTTTGATGTTAAAGTAGACGATTTAAAAATGAAATTAAATATTGTTGCAATTAATTCTGCTGCCCATATGGCAACTTTCTCTGCAGGTTTGGGGCTTGCACACGCAAAAACCAATGCGATTAACTTAGCGTTGCCGTTTTTAGGGAGTCTAGTTTCTTCTCCATTAGCATATGGGGCATCAGTATGCATTCAACGGAAACTTCTTGCCCTGTGCTACGGTGAGGGTCAGAGAGTTTTAAATCTTAGGTTGGAAATATTGGAAAAAGAACGTCTTAGAAGGAAAAAAGAATGCTAAGACTGACATCACATATAAGCATAGTTTAGGTAGCAAAATAATAGTTTATACAGTTTTAAGTAAACATATGCAACTGAGTAATCTAATCTGGCTGTTTGCATATAACATTGCGGCTTCTTTATAACAGTGCCTTACGGCGATCTGAATAACAAGCTATATGTGGACGGAGAGAAATAATTGCTATTTGTGCATCACTTTCGGGCATCACAAGTTACACTAATGTGTTGCTCTGGTTAAAGATCGACCGGTCATTGAGTACTTATTTAATTTAAACAGAAAAGTATTTTCTGTATGTTGATTGAAAGTCTGATGCTATAAGGTTTAACATATTTACACTTAATTGTTATGTATATAAACCAAAGTGTGAGGTCTGTGCTCCCTTAAACCGTCTTTAAGCTTCAAATGCTATGTTTTGCCTGAACCGTTCCCATGCTTTGACCCCAGTTGTATTCATTGGTGTTTGTTTTGTCAGTTGTTTTGGCATGTGTCTAAATGTATGGAAAGATGTCGCTTGGCTATAAAAACGAACCGTATCGAAGTTATAAGAATTGTCTCCTACTGTTGCAACTGCAGTTTTCCTTTGTTTAAACTTAAAGCGGTTAAAGCCCTCAATGCTTTGAACCCCTTAACAAGAAGACGACCCCAGTTTTATCAATTATTTTTATATTTAGTTTAATAGGTGTTTATTGTCATGTATCGTTTTCGCTATTGGTCACATAACAGTTAAATAATACCTTAAATAAAACATTCGTGGATTATAAACAAGTTTACTCTTCTTATAATTTGTATGAAGTTTCAGTGTTTTTTTTTAAATTTATACAGTCTGATGTCTACACAAATATGTTTTCAGGGTTAATTTTATTGTGATTTTGCAATATCCATATGCTGGCTTTGTCAGTTTGTCTAAAATATTTATAAAGTTTAGACAACTTTGTTTTATTTACGTACTTTTCATTCATTACAATAACCATCAGCGTACGTCGGTTACTGTAATGACCTTTATCATCATCATCATCTTCTTCTTCTTCGCCATATATCAGTGCTATGGCACGTCGACGTGGGCTTTCACATGATTCGACAATTAACGCCATCGACCTCTGTCTTGGGCCGCCCATGTTAGGATTTGCCGACACCCATGTTGATTTGGGCGTCCCCTCTTAGTTGTCCCGTCCACTCTTCCGTGTCGTGTCATTTCGCGATCCTGTTCTTGCCCATTTGGGGTACATGACTGAGCCACTGGTGTTGTCGGACATTTTCTCTTTGCATTATGGAAACCATAGTTTGGTTCTGGTTGAGGGCCTTCCTGATGTCATTATTTATCATCTTGACCACGATGCGAACTCCAAGTATCTTTCGGAGTGATGCAATCTCGAACACTAGCAGTTGCCTTTCTTGAGCTTTTCTAAGAGTCCAAGTTTCGCATCCGTACAGGGCAATCGGGACTTATCGGGACTATGAGGGACTATGAGGGAATTGAAGAGTCTCATTTTGGTTTTCTGATTAATAGTTTTGTTCTTCCAGATCACTCATTGAGCTCAACGCTATGGCTGTTCTCACTCTGATGTCTTTCGGGCTGTCACATGTAGTGGTAAAGGTCGATCCGAGATACTTGAAGCTGTCTGTATGTTGTAGTTTCTTTTCTCTGAGCAGCATTCCCTCTTCTACACTCTTCTTCACTGTTTGCTCAGATTTCGACCTCAGTAGCATCCACTCGGTTTTGGTGTCGCTTATCTCTTGTCCGTACCTTGAGCTGACGCTATCCACTCTATCCAGGAGGAGCTGTGCGTGACTGCGAAATTTAGTCATGAGACCGATGTCGTCAGCAAAACGTAGGTTGTTAATCGTTCTGCCATTCCCACACGCTCCATTGTCTTCCAGTCATTCGAGCGCCTTCCGCATGATGTGCTCTAGATAGATTACCTTTAACATATAGTATTGAATTTTATATTGCATCATTGCTTTTGAGCTATAACGTAATTAACTAATGTGAGTACATTTCGAATATTCGTATTAAATTGAAAGCATGCACTTAAACAAACAATAAATTAATAAACAACAAATTACAATTTCCTGAATACTAAGTCATGCTTTTTATTTATTTTGTTATGCAGATAAAATCATTTGAAAATCAATTGCTCGAGTAAAATTGATTATTATTTAGTAGTTTAAAAATGGATAGGTTGGAACATAAAAATGTTACATTTGTAAGTCATCAACATTTGACTGCTCTTGCATTTATTTTCATGTGTAGTATATTTGCTTATTAGTTTTCATAATATTAACTGAATTGTGAAAGACTAGTCCCCAGGTCTTCTTTGTATTGTTATTTCATTGTAAGGGATCGTGTGGGGTACATTTTTATCAGTTTTGTTAAAATCTATGTATTAAAATTGATAGATCTAAATGAAACCGTCTGATTCGCAAAAAAACATGTAAATGCACATTAATTAACCTACTAACCGAAGAAATAATTGTCAATAACTAAGTGAATGTGTTTATTATGTTTGTATACATATGATTATATACTGTATTAGTTATTGTATAACATGTTAAGATATCACATGTTTCATATATTTGTGGTCATGATCTTTGATATACAAATATTTAACTTTTGTAAAATTTGATAAGATTAATGTTTTTGTAGTGCAACTTGATTTTTGAACACAGTTGACACCCATATATGTGGAAAAATATTGTTTCATTTAATTACCAAACGATACTTAAATCTATGTTCACCTTAAAGGGACTTGTTAACAATATGTACATTATATTCAAACAAGAATAAATAAACGCTTGACTAAGAAATCTTAAATTTGACTCGTGAGTTGTTCTATAACGATCAATGTTTATGCTTATCATTGAAAACATCACATCGGGAGTCCCCAGAGCTCTGTCCTATGCCCCCTGCTCTTCTTGCTGCATATCAATGACATGATTATTATTTCATTTAGTGTAGTTCGATGTATTTAGTACATATGACAAGATACATACCTAAACCAAATAGTCACCATAAGAAATTAAATATAAGTTTATATAAACCTTACTATACTGGACCGAGTTGCTTAAAAGTTAAACGACAATATACGCTCTCAGATTAATATCAGACTCCACTTTTGGGTCAAGTAACGTTTGTAACCGAAATGATAAAACTGTCAACTCTGTTTTTGTTGTTGACACATATGTATGCTTAAGTTGTATTAACAGCTTTTATAAGCATGTTCGATGCTCGTTTCATATTACGTTTGCTTTTAGTATTAAGTTAACCAAGTGGTTTGTTTAAATGGCTGTTTTAGAATCGGACTCTGAAAAACATAAGAAACATTATCAGGGCTTTGTTTTCTGTAGAACATTATTTAGATTTTTGGCTTGGTTCTTTTCTAAGAAGCCCAATTTTGTTGCTTGAAATTAACACCCACTGATTGATATAACTGTTTAATAGAGATATTATCAGTTATCTTTCTTGAAATCACCAACCAGTGGTTAGTTATGTTAAAATCAACATAAATTAGTAATAAGACACATGTAAAATGACATTTAATTTGAGGTTAATATGTTTTTGTAATTGTGATGATGTTTTACTCATATCTTATTGTGTATACTATATAGATATTAGCAATGTTTCGTCTGATATTGTGTTATATATCAGGCATGGTTAATGAACATTTAATGATTCAAGATGTAGGACATTGTCAAATAAAATACTAAATAATAAATTGTTTGTTGCCAGATCATTGTTTGTTTATTCATTATGTTTCATTGTTACTGAAAGTAATGACGACCATCTACTATGGGTTACCAATCATTGGCCGAGCAGCACGATGACTACCTAGTACAATGCATGTTTGATGTACACTGAAAATACGTTTTGTATTGCTTCTTTGACTAGATTAAACAATTCCTTCGCTTGATGTCAGCGAAAAGCGTAAATCCCCGAATAAGTGGGACACCTTCGGCCACTTCCAAACGAGAACAGGTCCTCGCCAAAGTGGCCAGGTGATATGCTCCCTCTTCTTTGATAAGAGATCAAGACTAAGTCGGTGATTTTAATCTTGCCCGGACTGATGACTGTTCCCAGATTGTTGACATTGTATACTTTGAACAGACGTGGATTCCTTACACGGTGAAACTGTCGTGCAAACTTGCAGCTCAATCTGACCAAGTATCATCAATATAGAGTCATTTATGTGGTCTCTAGAGTGGTAACAAGGTTTTTAAGATTTGACCTAGTGACCTGGTGTTTGAACACACATGACCCAGCTTCGCCTATATATTGTCAAGATTAACATTCTTGCCAAGTTGCATGGAGTTTGAGCCATAAAAGAGGCATCTAAAGAAGTAACCTGTTGACCTACCATATTGCATGAAAACATCATAGATTCTAGCATAAGAGCAGTGAGGCAATACTGTTTCAGGCGATATACGCGTGTTCAGTGGGAATACCCCCGTTTCGATTGAACGTTTTTGTTTATATCAAATCTTTTTATAATTCAGTAAGTCAAATTTTCAAGTTTAGTTGGGCTAATGCCTATTGCAATGGAGCAATCTCCCTTTCTGGTGAGACATATTGATACACGGGTTAACATGTGTAGTGGATGTTTATTAGGGTTTGTATGGAAATATGGGCTTTGCGTGGTTTAACATGCTGTAAATAAAAATTTGGAAAACGATTTTTCAGGAATTAAATAAATCTTTAAAGGTAAATCAGTTATTGATGTCGTTTTCGAGATTTTAGATTAGTGTTACCTTGTATTTCTGTAAGGCGACGTTCTAATGTCCACCGGAAGTATAAAAAAAAATAAACTTAGCAATTCGAAATTGTGACAGTATTATTCAAATTTCGCTGAAGATTCAGCTTACCTGCATCAACACAATGTTTGAAAAAGTAATACAATTCATGATGCTGATCATCTGTTCTAACATTTTCGTGATGTCCGCACATTTTCCCATTAAAATGTGCTAATGTGTGAATGTAGATATATTTTCTCGTTTATTTTTTAATCTTATTCAACAATAAACCTCATCATGGATTTTGTGATTTGCGTTAGCTCTCCTTCGTATACAGACATTTAAGTGTACTGTTAAGGGCCAGAGTAACAGGTTTTGCTATGGTCGATTTCTGGGCAAACATTTGATCTTGCATTACATGTACAGTGAGGTCGTCAGTTCTGAATCACTAACAGCGACCTACATCGATTTCGAATATAGGGTATTTGTCAGATAATTTCAACGTCTACCTGCGCTCACCTTGATTTCAGTTACTTTCTAAATATAAATGTGCGTTTATGTATTTCCTCGATCGTACAGTTTCTCCATTTCCGGTTAATATTCTCCAATAGCAAATCACGTGACAGCAGATGCATTTTCATAACAGGGGTTTTCACATAACAAACTCAACATAACCTGATTCGTATGTAATCACACAACTTATTATAACAATAACAATACAAAAAAAATACAGTCAAGAAAACAAAAACAAACGGACACTTTCAAGAGAAAACCATGAACAGTGCATCTGCATATATTGTTATCTCAGATTAGCCTGTGCCGCTGCAGTCCACACAGACTGATCTGTAATGAATGTTTCAGTGGACCATAAAACAAAAAAAAAGATTATTGAAAGAGAAAATACAGTGAAAGGGTAACGTTACGATTCAGGAGACAACCCCCATTACGTGAAACGGGTGTTTCGAAACTGACGTCTGTACCAGGGTATCTGTTTCGCGTGTGTTTATCAACAGTTCAACTGAAAATGTACACATCTAGTTGTTTTCTGATTCTCTGAGAAATATCCTTCAAATCGATACCACGATCAATCACCGTTGACAATGGCTGAGGAAAATAATCGTTTCTTTCTCACTGATCTACACACCCGCAGTCAGAATTTAACGCCATTCGAAAAAATGTCTGCGAGCGTTATTATGATGGTGACTGTTTAGCGTTGTCTGTTTAATTCCGGTTCTGTGAAAATAAATAAATAAATAAATGATATTGTTTATGACTGCTCAGTTTGTTTAGTTAAAAAATGGTAAGGTTTTTTTATGCCCCCCTGCAGGGTGGCATATAGTGATCGCACTGTTCGTCTTTCTGTCCTTCTGAAATTACGTCAAACTTGCGTTTAGACTTCGAATATTGGTCATAACTTTTGCAATATTGATGATAGCAACTTGATATTTGGCATGCATGTGTATCTCCTGGAGCTGCACATTTTGAGTGGTGAAAGGTCAAGGTCATTCTTCAAGGTCAAAGGTTTAAAAAAAAAAACATTTTTTTTTCAAAGCGGCGCAGTAGGTGGCATTGTGTTTCTGACAAACACATCTCTTGTTTTTAATTTTGAATAAATTTCGATTTGTTTCGGAACTGGAGAATTTTCGAAACTGACGACCTCACTGTAGTTCAGTAATGTGCAGTAATAAGATGTTTCCTACGCTTACCTTGTATCGAGCGGTTCAGGAAACCACTAAAAGAATTTCTGAATTAATGTAAATAATGTAATAAGTTTGTTTTAAATATGTTAGAAAATGGCAAATAAGCGGGAGCTTATATTTCCCATTATTGTTTACCATATAATTTGTTATTGTTACCAACTGCCCACGCCTTGAATAAATGCTAGCCGCGGAGTACAACGCACTCTAGAAAGAGTATGAATGAATCATATAAAAAAGGGCGCTGCTGTGCATCAACAATTATGTCCTGACGATCTTAGTTGCGAGAATTTGATTAGAGAATATGGTAATACTTTTAAAACTTACTGTCCATGTAAATGCAGTATTTGTCGGTACGATGTCTTCATCCACGGCACCATGGGCGTCTCTGCTCATGAACGGTTCAGTTTGGAACCATGTCTCCACATAATAGTAAGGATCCATTCATTGACGGAACAGAATTGATCCGTTCATTTACGGTAAACTGTTGGTCCGTTCATTTACGGACCAGTGCATTCCGTTCATTTACGGTACAGTACATGTGGATCAGATCATGTACGGTACAGTGTGGATCCATTCATTTACTGTACAGTGTGGATCCTTTTATTTACTATACAGTGTTGGTCCGTTTATTAACTTTACAGTGTGGGTCCATTCATTAACGGTACAGTGGCGATCCGTTAATTCACGGTACACTGTGGGTCCGTTCATTTACGGTACAGTGTGGGTCCGATTATCTATGGTACAGTGTGGGTCCGTTCGTTAACTATTCAGTGTGGGTCCGTTCATTTACTATACAGTGTGGATCCGTTCATTTACTGTACAGTGTGGGTCCGTTCATTTACTATACAGTGTGGGTCCGTTCATTTACGGTATAGCGTGGATCCGCTCATTTACGGTACAGTGTGGGTCCGTTCATTTACGGTACAGTGTGGATCCTTTCATTTGCGGAACACTGTACAGTGTGGATCCGTTTTTTATGCTACACTATGGGGCCGTGGATCCGTTCATTTACGGTACAGTGTGGATCCGTTCATTTATGGAACACTGTGGGTCCGTTCATTAACGGTACAATGTGGATCCGTTCATTAACGATACACTGTGGGTCCGTTAATTAACGGTAAAGTGTGGATCCGTTCATTTACGGTACTGCGTGGGCCTGTTTTATATACAGTACTGTGTTGACCCGTTCATTAACGGTACAGGGTAGATCCGTTCATTCGTTGTTCCATGTGGGTCCGTTCATTCACAGTATTGTGTGGGTCCATTCATGCAACGTGTTGTTTAAGCTAGATGCATATATCTGCTAGCCTGAGTACAATATGACATCATTCTGGATTTTTTTTTTTAAGATTTATGAATTTCGTTTATATCAAATATTAAATTTTGCCGTGAATTCATTTGGGAATGTATTGCTTATACATAGAAAGATAACATATGCATTTGCGGACCGAATATCGGTATTTATATTTCGAGTTTTGCACTAAAAGTAAAGCCTTTATTCATGGTTGTATTTGATGTGCTTTTTCTTCAAAAACAAAACAGGAAATGTTCTTTTATTTTGTGTGACAAAAATATGTAAACAATTATATGTTTAGTTTATAATAATTAATGGCTATGAATCTTAAGAAAAAAACAAACATCAACAAACATAAGGATTTTAATATGTATGTTCTGTGACACAAGTATTTGTTATCAGCAATATTTCAATTTTAATCTATGATGTCCCCAAAATATCCATTCGTGTGACTGTCTACAATTATACACCAGAAACGTAACACAGCATTTTGTTAGTTGGTTATCTATGTTCTAAATCAATACCGGTCATCAAAATTCACTCAACTAATGAGTAACACTATGGTTAGTGTACTGGAATCGCTTAGCATTTTCATTGAGGACATCGTCTGATTATGAAGTCTGTCGTGACGCTTGTCTGCGTGTTGCTCCACACTAGCGAGTGTTTTCTGTTCTTAAGCAGCGGAAAGGCTCTTGGTAGGTAAATAACGCAACCAAAGACTGTATTATCCTCGCTCGGGGAAAGCGGGGCTTTATGTTTATGCGTCAAGTGTCGTTAACACTTTCCGCATAAACTGGATTTTCGCAAAGAGGAGATTTCATTACNTCATGCAACGTGTTGTTTAAGCTAGATGCATATATCCGCTAGCCTGATTACAAAATGACATCATTCTGGAATAGTTTTTTAAAAGTATTTATGAATTTCGTTTATATCAAAAATTAAATTTTGCCGTAAATTCATTTGGGAATGTATTGCTTATACATAGAAAGATAACATATGCATTTGCGGACCGACTATCGGTATTTATATTTCGAGTTTAGCACTTAAAGTAAATGCTTCGTTCATTGTTGTATTTGATGTGCTTTTTCTACAAAAACAAAACAGGACATGTTCTTTTATCTTGTGTGACAAAAATATGTTAACAATTATATGTTTAGTTTATACTAATTAATGGCTATGAATCTTAAGAAAAAAAAACATCAACAAACATAAGGATTATAAATTGTGTGTTCCGTGACACAAGTATTTGTTATCAGCAATATTTCCATTTTAATCTATGCTGTCCCCAAAATATCCATTCGTGTGACTGTCTACACTTATACACGAGAAACGTTACACAGCATTTTGTCAGTTGGTTATCTTTGTTCTAAATTAATACCGGTCATCAAAATTCACTCAACTAATGAGTAACATTATGGTTAGTGTACTGGAATCGCTTAGCATTTTCATTGAGGACATCGCCTGATTATGAAGCCTGTTGTGACGCTTGTCTGCGTGTTGCTCCACACTAGCGAGTGCTTCCTGTTCTCAAACAGCGGAAAGGCTCTTGGTAGGTAAATAACGCAACCAAAGACTGTATTATCCTCGCTCGGGGAAAGCGGGGCTTAATGTTTATGCGTAAAGTGTCGTTCACATTTTCCGCATTAACTGGATTTTCGCAAAGAGGAGATTTCAATGAAACGCAAAATAATATACAAGCGGAAAATGTCGTCCCTGATTAGCATTTGCGGACTGCACAGACTAATATGGTACGACACTTTACGTACACGCATTACGAATGGTTTTCACAGGCGAGGCTATACTGTTTTAGCGATAGGTGTTTGTTCGTTTAGGCAAATATATTTGGATGGATTATTCGCCTATGTACATGTTTGTCATGTGTGTTTTTTTCCTTTATTTGTCTGTGTTATCAATTCTCATAACAAGGGGATGGATTGGAATCTTACTGAATACAGCCTTTTTGCAGTGATGTTCAAAGGGACAAAAACACAACTTGTAAGTATTTGGTTGTGATGTTGGTTAACGTCTTTGTCCTGACGTTTGCTTCAAGTACCCGCATGCTGTGTAATACTCGAGAATAATATGCATAAGTCTTGGCGCGTTTATTAGGATAAATACGGTATAACTTTTAGGCATATACATGTGCTATCAACATTTAAATGGCACACATACGTTTAAGTACCTGACTTAAAAACTGTACTAAAAATTGACATCAATATTAAACGCGTAAACGACGATTTTTTTTAGCATATTGCAATAAAACCTTTCTTAATTTGATTTTGATAAATTTTATCCTTCGCGAAATTCCATTAAATTTGTTAACACTGATTTTTAATGAGGGAATAGTATAGCACAACAAAAACTTTAACAAATTACTTCGGTATTATACATAGTTTTATTGTTGTAGAATCATTCAATGTAGACCCGCACCAAATCTCGGTTTCCGGCATTTCATCAGGAGCCGCCATGGCGACGCAGATTCACGTGATTTTCTCGCGGGAAATTATGGGAGTTGGTCTTGTGGCAGGCAGTAAGTACACAGCTAGGCTTAATGCATGTGCGTTAAGTGTCGTCGCAGATTAGCCTGTGCAGCCCGCACAGGTTAATCAGGGACGACACTTTCCGCTTTCATAGAATTTTTCGTTTAAAGGAAGTATGTTCTAAGCGAAAATCCAGTAAAGGCTGAAAGTGTCGTCCCTGATTAGCCTGTGCGGATTGCACAGGCTAAACTGGGATGACACTTTACGCACATGCATTAAACAGAGCTCCTCACAACATCACTTGGTAATTTGTATGAATTTTCTAGGTACGCTGTCTGTACCAATCGGAAATATTTGTACATTTTGTATTCATATTTATTGAAGTCTCGTTCTGCGAAAACTAGGCTTTATGCATGTGCGTAAAGTGTTGTCCAAGATTAGCATTTGCTATCCACACAGGCTAAGCAGGGACGACACTTTCCGCTTTTGTTGAATTTTAATTTTTCGTTAAAAGGAAGTCTATTGTAAACGAAAATCCTGTGTAGGCGGAAAGTGTCGTCCCTGATTAGCATGTGCGGACTGTTTTCCCGAGCGAAGCTCATATAAAGTTAATATCAACAAATCCAATATGCATTTCATAGTTCCCTTCGCATGCGCCGGATCCATTGGATCCTTTGTGAGCTGTATGAGCGCCCCGGGCCTTGTGTCCGTTGCCGCCCTGGAGGCGACCACGAGCGCAGGGGCCGCTGTGGGCAACATTGACGCCACGTCGAATATGGCCAATGACAGGGTGTACATATACAATGGCAAACTGGACACCACTGTCAATCCAGGTAAAACTCTTGTTAAAGTGTTATTTAATATGAGCCTCGCTCTGTGAAAGAGGGTTTTATGCTTGTGCGTAAAGTGTCGTCCCAGATGAGCATGTGCAGTCCGCACATGCTAATCAGGGACGACACTTTCCTCCTAAGCTGGATTTTCGTCAAGAAGAGTCTTTCTTCAAACGAAAAATACAATAAAAGCGGAAAGTGTCGTGCCTGATTAGTCTGAGCGGACTTCACAGCCTAATCTGTGACGACACTTTACGCACATGCATTAAACCCCCTTTTCACAGAGCAAAGCTAATCTCTTAATTTGATGATGTTGTGTTACTTCTTCAGAATTCAAAAGAGATATAATTTTATTGTATTTAAGGGGCCGTCTAACAGATTTTGGCATGTATTGAAGCTTGTCATAAATTGCTTTAAATGCTTTATATTGCTGAATTTAAACATTTGAAATAAAAATCTCCAGTAAAAAAAAACAATGAAACAATTTAAAAAAGGAAAAAAAAAGTAACCCTCAACAGGGCTCGAACCACTGACCCCTGGATTCCGGGAGTAAAAAGCTAACCGCCTGGACCACTCGACTATCCACGCTAATATTTCAAACGGATGTATTTTTTAGCTATATAAGTTACCCTCGTAGTTTCCCAAAATATCGTTTCGCGTCGAACGACGCTTTATCTATTGGACGGTCCCTTTAAGTAATTGAAAAGATAAGTAACAGCTAATTTAGTAATATTTATCATTTACATTAAAAAAATAATAATCAGAGTCACGTTCGTTACAAAATAGTACTGTGTTTAAGGCAAGTGACCACATGCAATTACAATGCAAGATATCACTAATATAATAATGAATAAAGCTTTGCCAACATCTTTGGAATATTCAATTCAAAGCATTTGGGTTAAACCGGTAATGGCTAGCCGAACACTTATCATGTGCAGATATTTCTAGACACCGACCACGATGAAGCATTACACATTTAACTGTCTGAAATGCACGCATTTCTTTCCATGACAGGTAGTCATATTATCGACATTTTATGGAGACATTATTGCAGCACATCTGTTTAAAACTATCCGCTTTCGGATGCTCTTCCAAACGAAATACCTGGGTGCGGTTAACGCTTCCGTAGAATATTTCGTTAATTTGACTAACCGAAACATTTTAAGTTCAATCTCAGCTTTTATTTTATCAGATACCTTATGTCCTACAAAGGTAGCAGATGTAAAGACGAATCGAATAGAAAAAATAAATACAATCTATTACTGTTATTAGGATATTCACGTAATGTGAGTATTTTTTGTCAAAAATTACATTTAGATACACATAATTTTTTTCTTTTCTTTCTAAGCCACATAAACCAAGCGTTTCACTTTTGTTTGCAAGGATGGACTGAGTGGTTACGTTCGGTTTATTTGTTTACCAATATAAGCCACAATTCTGACTCCGCTCAATGTCAAACTATAGCAATATGAGCCTCGCTCTGGGAAAACTGGGCTTAATGCATTTGCGTAAAGTGTCGTCCTAGATAAGCCTGTGCAGTCCACAAAGGCTAAACTGGGTTTTCGTTCAGAAAATACTTCCTTTAAACAAAACATGCCATATAAGCGGAAAGTTTCGTCGATGATTAGCCTGTGCGGACGGCACAGGTTAATCTGGGACGACACTTAACGCAAGTGCATTAAGGCCAGTTTTCCCAGAACGAGGCTCATATAATGTTATGAATGTATCGAGCAATTGGTCCCAAGATCGACTAGTTCTACACAATATCATGTTATGTATGGATCGCTTCCATGACATAGGCAATGTCTACTGTTGTTTCTTGTTGTTTCGTGTAGCAATTGGTCCCAAGATCGAGGAGTTCTACAATCATTTCATTCCCAACAGCACCAACATCAAGACTGTCTTCAATATCAGCTCCGTTCACGCACACGTGAGTCAACAACATCGACGTTACTTGATATTTCTGTTTACATAACTACGAACATTTCGAAAAGAAAAAAATGATGCAAAATAATAGAAACGTTTAGTGCCAATGTAGTTAAGTTACAAAGTTGATTGTGTATACATGTATAATTATTTTGTTTTGTTTTAATTTGGAGACCCTAATTGATCTTGCAGACATATTTGTAGTAGTGGGTTTATGTACCGCACTGTACGTCTCCGTGTGGATTTTCTCGCCATGTCGTGTCTTTTGTTTAGTGGGGCGTTGGTCGCTGAAATTTTAGAAATAACATGTTTTTTGCATTTGGTCTTATATTAAACAAAATTGGTAATTTCATGTCAATATTGAATAATTTAACCATTCGTTTTAAGTAGCATTTGAGTCTATGTTGCATTAATCTCAGAAAGTGTATCATAACAATTTATTAGACAATAGATTTTTTTTACATTTTACATTTTGACATTACGCACAGGCTAATCAAGGACGCCACTTTCCGCTTTTATAGAATTTAATGTTAAAGAAAGTATCTTCTTAACACAAATCCAGTGTAAGCGGAAAGTTTCGTCCCTGATTAGCCTTTGCGGACTTCACAGGCTAATCTGGGATGACACATAACGCACATGCATTAAGCCCGATTTTCCCAGATCGCGGCACACATAGTCTCGTGATTACTTTCAGATAACGGACAACTATGGCGGACCATGCGATCAACCACATGAAGAGAACTACTTGAACAACTGTAACTACTCCGCGGCTTTTGACCTTCTTAATCACATATATGGCGGAAATCTCAAGGTATGTATGAACAGCGTAAAAAAGGCTCTTATGCCATATGCGGCCAGAGTAGCTCCAGACCAGCTTGCGCTTCCGCGCAGTCTGGTCAGGAGCTACCCTGTCCGCTACTGAGACCACGTAACATTGTGGATTACTATATAGCGGACAAAGTAGCTCCTGACTAGTCTGCACGATGCGCAGGATGGTCTGGTGCTATGCTGGCAGCATATGGCATAAGACCCATTTTCGCACGACACGGCTTATTTGTGAATCCTACCCGCACTGAAATCAGGTTTATTGCGATATGTATGCAGTGCAATATTTTCTTACATTACGTTTTGCTCCAAATCGAGTATATTTAACGGGCAGAAGTTAATAGTTAATAATGAGTTTGTCCCTGTCACACCAAATAAAAAGTACAGCTGATCGAAATTTCGTCATTGCTGTAAGAAGCTATTGAACGCTTTTGTTTTACACATAAAGAAACCGATATAAGTGCTTTGATGAACAATCATGTACAAACTGTTCGTTGAAGGTTCCACCTTTTATTTCCAGAAACCAACTGCCACCACGCAGCAGAACGGACAGGTAAATATTTAACGCAGTGTCTATGACCTCATTATTTAGAACACATTTATTTTAAATAGTACATTAAAAGAAAAACTAGATATAACATACGTGAAGTGGGTCATGCCCAAAGTTGAGCTCTTATTTAAACGTAATCGGTCGGATATTATTTGCTCTCCGTTTGAAACATTTTCCTGTTTCGGCGTGACGAATAATTTTACTAATAGAAAATATTGAAACTGAAATTTAATTAGTTTGATATAAAATGTTATCTTGAAATCTGATATTGCCATAAACTGATATTTTAACACGACCGTTTAATTTAGCGATTTTGAAACTTTAATATAACGTTTAACTATATCAACAGGCTGAACAATATATAAGTTGTACATTGTATTCATCATAAGTATTAATACTCTTAAAAGCTGCTGTTTCTTTTTGAACATTATCGATATGATTTGACTGATAACCTTCGTTTATTTTTGTTTAAATTCGCAGTAATCTCGCGCGGTTTTGTAGCCAATGGAATTAACTCATTCGCGATTTTTGATTGGACACAGTTGATGGCGTTCAGCCAATCAGATTTCTTCTACGGTTTTGTAGCTAATGGAATTTACTCATTCTCGATTGTTGATTGGGCACAGTTGATGGCATTCAGCCAAACAGATTTCTTCTACGTTTCTACTCCTGGAATGTACAGCATGGACGACACTGGCTACATGTATGTTCCTTCCGCGTGCGTGAACAAAAGGACAGGTGGGGAACTTTACCTACAGATTCCAGTAATATTATTTGATCGTATTGGCCGCCTCATGGCTGATAGACTGATACATTCTGCCGCGAATATAAACATGGTGTAGGTGTAATATATTTGATTATGGAATATAGCCACTGTTTACATTACATTGTCATCAAACGACTGGGTGATTAACGACCTAGCAATAATACCAACTGACCAACCATAACCTGAAAACAGCGGCTACTTGTCTACAAGAGCTTTTTTTGGTAATTTCCCTTGACTGACCGCTTTTCTCAGGTTGGTATTTTTTTTTTTTTTTTCCAGCGGCGTCAATAACCTTTCAAACAAGATTATAAATGTGAAGCAAGAGGATGATTGTGTTATGTATTACCTTAGGCCAGCTTGAAGTTAATAGTAATACCATTGCCAACCTCATGTACTCGCAATTAAAGGGTCTTTGCTGGGTCATTACTAATTAATGACCTCCTTCCTGTGACTTCAAAGCACCTACCCTGTTGTAAACATAGAGCTGACGCTATTAAGCATTGGATCTTTTCGACACGATTCCAGTTTTAAACATTTTTAATGTGACTATTTTGAGGTTATTAATGCTTCATTTAAACATGCGTATTCACGTGTCATGATTACACATATATCTTAAATGTTGGATTCCCTCGCTTAGTGTCGTTGTATTTGTTACTTTAATTATTTGCTTCATATCAATTATAAGAATGATGAAACTTCAAACAAATTATCAGGAAATTGATACCTTCCGGTTATTAAAAATACAAGGATGAATGAATCATATTTAATTATTAACAACGGTGGGATTTAAGTTGTATTGTTTTACTGTTTGTTCAACAACANCTTGTTATAATAATAATAATAATAATAATAATAATAATAATAATAATAATAATAATAATAATAATAAAAGCTTTATTTACAGAAGGTTACACATAAAGACAATGACACATTATACATATTATGCAGATGAATCAATACTTTTTTACAATGTGGCCTTCTTAAAATAACATACACATATAGGTCTATAACAAGTAAAACATTCAAACAATATTTTCTAACACCCATACATAACACACATTTTGCCTTTTAGACAGACACACATGAAATATCATTGATTATAAAATAACATGACATATCATTGATTAGAAATAAAATATAAATACAATACACGCGGAAAGTGTCGTCCCTGATAAGCCTGTGCGGATTGAACTGCCTAATATGGGACGATACTTTACGCACATGCATTAAACCCACTTTTCACAGAGCGAAGCTCATATCTAAATTTGATGATGTTGTGTTACTTCTTCAGAATTCAAAAGAGATATAATTTTATTTTAATAAGTCATTGAACAGATTAGTATCCGCTAATTTAGAAATATTTATTATTTAATTCTCAGAAACATTATCATCATAGAAACGTGTAATACACAATTAAACTGTATTTAAGGCAAGTGACCACCACATACCAATACTATGCAAGACATCACTTATATAAACACGAATACAGCTTTTCCAACATGCTTGGAATATTCAATTCAAGGCATTTGGGTTTAATGAAATCCATGGTTGCGGTTTACGATTTAGTAAAATATTTTGATAATTTGACTAACCGAACATGTTTAGTTCAATCTCAGCTTTTATTTTACCACATACCTTATGTCTACATAGGTAACACACGTAAAGACACATCGGAAGTAAAAAAAAAAAGTTAAAGCCTATAACTGTCATTAGGATATTCACGTAATGTAAGTTTTTTTTTTTGGTCAAATATTGCATTTAGATACACATAAATTATGCAGGTTTCTTTTCTTTCTAATCACATCAGCCAGATCCACAAAGCGTTTCACTTTTGTTTGCAAGGATAGGCTGAGTGGTTACGTTCTTTTTTTTTAAACCAATCTAAGCCATAATTCTGATTCCGCCCAATGACAAACTATAAAAATGTGAGCCTCGATCTGGGAAAACTGGGCTTAATGCATTTGCGTGAAGTGCCGTCCCAGATTAGCCTGTGCAGTCTGCACAGGCTAATCAGGGACGACACTTTCTGCCTAAACTGGATTTTCGTTCAGAAAAAAACTTTCTATAAATGAAAAATTCCATATAAGCGTAAAGTGCCGTCCCTGATAAGCCTGTACGGACTGCACATGTTAATCTAGGACGACACTTTACGCAAATTCATTAAGGCCGGTTTTCCCAGAACGAGGCTTATATCATGTACATGTAATGCATGGATCGCTGCAATGGCGTATGCAATGTCTACTGTTGTTACTTGTTGTTTCTTGTAGCAATTGGTCCCAAGATCGAGGAGTTCTACAGGCACTTCATTCCCAACAGCAACAACATCAAGACTGTCTTCAATATCAGCTCCGTACACGCACACGTGAGTCAACAACATCGACGTAACTTGACATTTCTGTTCACATAAAAACGAACAGTTTGAAATCAAAATAAATTATGCAAAATAATGGAAACGTTCAGTGCCAATGTTGTTTAGTAACAAAGTTGATTTTGTATTTTGTTGTTGTTGTTTTATTTGGAGAACCTAATTGATCGGGCAGACATATGTGTAATTGTGGGTTTATGTAAGGCACAGTATGTGTATGATGTATGTGTGGCAATATACGTGACCCTTGTGGATTTTCGCCATGTCGTGAGTGATGTCTAGTGGGGCGTTGGTCGCTGCAATTTTAGAAATGATATGTTTTGCATTTGTTCTTATATTTTATAGATCTGGTAATTTAATGTCAATATTGAAAAAAACAAACAAAAAAAACAACATACGTTATAAGTAACATTGGATTCTTTGTTTAATAACACCAGAAAGTTAATCACAGCATTTTATTAGAAATAAGTAAATATTTTGTGTACATTTAGGGGAGCTGAATAAGTTGTTTTCATGGAAGTTCATTTATACAGGTTTGATCGTGTCACACCAAGATATGTTGTAACATTTAAATATATCTGATAAAGGCTACAACCCAGAATATATATATTTATGTTTGTTCTTGTATTGTTGATAATTGCAGATGTTGACGCATACATATGATTATTGATCTCGTATCCCTTTCAATCTTTATTAATACTGAACAAATGCACATCAAACACCATAAGCCTCGTTGTGTGAAAACTGAGCTTACTGAATGTGCAAAAAGTGAAGAAAGCCTCTTCTTAACGAAAATCCAGTTTAGGCGGAAAGTGTCGTCCCGGATTATCGTGTGCGGACTGCACAGGTTTCTCTGGGATGACACTTAACGCACATGTATTAAGCTTGGTATTCCCAGAGCGCGGTACACCACCATAGTCACGTGATTACTTTCAGATTACGGACAACTATGGTGGACCATGCGATCAACCACACGAAGAGAACTACTTGAACAACTGTAACTACTCCGCGGCCTTCGACCTTCTTAATCACATATATGGCGGAAAACTTCAGGTATGTATGAGCAGCGTAAAAATGGCTCTAATGCCATACGCAACCAGTGTAGCTCAAGACCAGCTTATGAGACCACGTAATCTTGTGGATAACTTTAAAGAGGACAGAGTAGCTCTTGACCAGTCGCATATGGCATAAGGCGTATTTTCGCATGACGCTGCTGATATGTGAATCCTGCCTGAAATCAGTATATTTAACAGACAGTAGTCAATAGTTTCTAATGAGTTTGTCACTGTCACACCATATAAAAAGTACAGCTGATCGAACTTCCGTCATTGCTGTTAGACACTAATGGACGCACCTTTTTACATTTAAAGACATCGATTGCAGAGCTTTAAATAGCAATTGTGTACAAACTGTTCGTTGAAGTTTCCACCTTTTATTTGCAGAAACCAACTACCTCCACGCAACAGAACGGACAGGTAAAGATTTACAACAGTATCTTTGACCTTATCCTTTCGAACACATGTATTGTAAATTGCGGATAATAAGAAAAACTAGATATTACATACGTCAGATGGGTCATGACCTTGATGCAACATCTAAAATCCCAAATGCAGCATGGTAATGACATACTCATTTATTCGAACGCGGGTACCATTGCAAGTGAAACTGGAGGTTTAAATTTTTGTGGTGATACTAATATATTTTATATAATGTTGTTTATGAAAGATACAGCAGGGAAAATGTCTATGCTCAAATTTTGTATTTTCCTTGTGCCGTTATTTTTAGAAATTATTTTTAAAATGCCTTATGACTAGACTTGGTATTTTTTTTCTTGTTTACTGAGGGGAGATAGCATTACGTGTGTGCCTATATTTTCATCATTTTGTAATTTAATGGTTATCAACAAACGAGGAAAAAAGATTTCAACTTGGAATGTCTTAGAATGCTTAATTATTCGGCGATATTTTCTTAAACTTTGATTTGGGATGCAGAATCCCATTGCAATAAGACATATGCGAATGGAGAACAGAAAATAAAAATATCGCAGTAGAATGCTTAAACCTTAAATCATTCACATTTTACACAGTTGATGGCATTCAGCCAATCAGATTTCTTCTACGTTTCTACTCCCGGAATGTACAGCATGGACGACACTGGCTACATTTATGTTCCTTCCGCGTGCGTGAACAAAAAGACAGGTGGGAA
The DNA here is from genome assembly GCA_007657795.1 of Dreissena rostriformis. Taxonomy (NCBI): domain Eukaryota; kingdom Metazoa; phylum Mollusca; class Bivalvia; order Myida; family Dreissenidae; genus Dreissena; species Dreissena rostriformis. Next base: position 107,583 of record VMBQ01011206.1, on the reverse strand, counting down.
ACTTTACCTACACATTCCAGTAATATTATTTACCACGTTTGACTTCAAAGCACCTACCCTGTTGTAAACATAGAGCTGACGCTATTAAGCATTGGATCCTTTCGATACGATTCCAATTTTAAACATTTTTAAAGGGGCCGTCCAACAGATTGGTAAATTGACAAAATTAAAAAAAGTTGTTTCATATTCGCAAATTTTCGCGTTTGTTATGATATTTTTGAGGAAATAGTAATACTGACCATTTACAATGCTCTTAAATATCCATTATATGCATCTTTTGACGATTTGAAAACCTCAAAATCATAAAGCGTCGTTCGACGCGAAACGATTGAATAATTTGGAAAGTTCTGTTATTGTCGCTATATTTTGTAAAACTACGAGGATTGCTTATATATGGTATAAAATACGGCTTTCGTACATACTTGTCAGGATGGCCGAGCGGTCTAATTGGTTTTTACTCCAGGACCCCGATGGTCACTGGTTCGAGCCCTGATGAGGTTTACTTTTTTTCCCTTTTTAAATTGTATTCTTGTTTTTTAACTGCAGATTTTTAGGTCAAATGTTTGAATTTATCAATATAGAGCATTTAATGACATGCTTCAATACATGCCAAAATCTAGTGGACAGTCCCTTTAATGTGACTATTTTGAGGTTATTAATGCTTCATTTAAACATGCGTATTCACGTGTCATGATTACAAATATATCACAAATGTTGGATTCCCTAGCTTAGTGTCGTTGTATTTGTTACTTTGATTGTTTGCTTCATATCAATTATAAAAATAATGAAACTTCAAACAGATTATCAGGAAATTGATACCATCCGGTTATTAAAAATACATGGATGAATGAATCATATTTAATTATTAACAACGGTGGGATTTAAGTTGTATTGTTTTACTGTTTGTTCAACAACATATAAGCATGTTGTCGTACACTCTCATAAAATGAATTTGATGGTGATATTTGCATTTGGACAGATGTTGAACATTTATTTTCAATGGTTGATCTATATACTAAAATAAATACATTGAGCCTCGATCTGGGAAAACCGGGATTAATGCATGTGCTTAAAGTGCCCTCCCAGATTATGCTGTGCAGTCCGCACAGTCTAAACCGAGACGACATTTTGCGCTTTTATGGTATTTTTCTTAGCGAAAATCCAGCTAAGACGGAAAGTGTCGTCCCTGATTAGCCTGTGCGGACTGCACAGGCTAATCTGGGACGACACTTTTCGCACATGCATTTAACCCCATATTTATACAACTTTCAGCGTGCAAACTACACGTGGCATTCCATGGATGCAAGATGTACCAGTAAGTAGGGATTGCTTATGTTTAGCAAAGGACGTACCTATCAATACCTATCAATACCTATCAATACCTATCAATACCTATCAATACCTATCAATACCTATCAATACCTATCAATACCTATCAATACCTATCAATACCTATCAATACCTATCAATACCTATCAATACCTATCAATACCTATCAATACCTATCAATACCTATCAATACCTATCAATACCTATCAATACCTATCAATACCTATCAGTACCTATCAATACCTATCAATACCTATCAATACCTATCAATACCTATCAATACCTATCAATACCTATCAATACCTATCAATACCTATCAATACCTATCAATACAATGACGATTCTATAAGAGCCTCGTTCTTGGAAAACTATGCTTAGTTCTTGTGCGTAAATTGTCATTCCAGATTAGCCAGTGCATTCCGCACATGCTTATCAGGGACGACCCTTTCCGCTTTTATGGACTTTTCGTTTAAATGAGGTATCTTCCGAACTAAAATCCAGTATAGGGGGAAAGTGTTGTCCCTGATTAACCCTGACTGCACAGGCTAATCGTGGAAGAAACTTTACACACAAAACGCGGCTTATATGTAAGTGTCTATATTTGGTAATATGGTATTCGTCTTTTAAGTTATACAAGTGGACAATTAAGCGATGCGGAATATCCAAAATATATACATGTACTTATATTTAGCGCATATTTCTGTGATTCGTGTTTGTTTCTATAACATGAAATACCAACAAAAATGTAATAAGAACATTAACATATGATGCCTGTGTTTGATACCTGTGTTTGAGAGGCTATCATATTAACTACTGCAAATTAATATGCAGAAAGCACATGGGTGATGCCTACATACATATATATGTGTATATATGTGTATTTGTATTAAAATCAAGTACATGTATATTTGCAATGTCTTTTCGTCATATATGTGACACTACACCATAGCCAAAGTTTATATGAAGAAAGGGCAAAGGTGATGCCTGTTTTTAGTTTGTAGTATACCTAAAATTCGAGGGTAGTTTGTAATTTCTATACTTACCAAGCGTTCTGGTACCTATACTACCCCAAACTTATATGTGGAAAGCGCACATGCAATGTATATATTCGTGTTGGAAAATGCATGTCTTTATTATGTAAATTCAAGACATACTTCTTTTTATACATTAAAACAAAATCTTTATCTAGCAAGCGCATCGGTGATGCCTATATTCGCCATGGAGGCTACAACGAAGTGGGTGAGCTCAACAACATCATCATCCTCTACCCCCAGACCGTAACCACGGCAACCAATCCCAACGGGTGCTGGGACTGGTGGGGCTACACGGGGGCACTGTTCGGTAAATCGGCTAAAATAGCTTTACTGCTTTAATACCGTTGAATACAATTACAATATAGCTAAATACAGAAACAAGTTAACACACATTTCAAATGCGACTAAAATAACTATGCAGCTAAAATATATAAACAAATAACACTTGGATACAGCTGAAATTGAGCTAAAAGCACAAACACAGCTTAACTACTGACTGAAGCTATTCTGAAGTTAAATATGGAAAAAGCCACCTTTAAGCTAAAGTACGTATTAAATACGTCTAAAATACAGCTTCAGTATATACTACAGCTTCAATACGACGACCACGATGCTCATGCTGGCTAACATAAATGGATAAAATATGGTCAAATCAGAGCAAAAAATATCAACACTACAGCTATAAATTATATATGCTGTTTCATTTTTGTAAAATTTTCAAAAGTCAACTTGTTGTATAAATCAACAGCTTGAAAGATACAGATTTATCAGAGGAAAATGAAGAAAACAAAAACAACAATGAGAAATGGTAAATGAGAGCTCTCAATATTAGTAGTACATTTGCTTACAGTTAAAAAATGAACTAAAAACATAAATTATTTGTTTAAAAACTGCAATAGGGACTCCCTATGTACATGTGTTCCAAGTTTATTCGTTTAATGCATGTTTCGTTTATAAAATACAGGGTTTCATATGATACACAATATGTCTGTTATGTCCCCTCAGTACCTGACCTAAATATGCATAATTATGTTCTATTGTATCTACAAAAGACGAAACCATAACAACGAGAATAAAATAATCTTGATCAAAACTATTAACCGTCTTTAAGGTGCATAACATTTGAGCATCGCTCTGTGAAAAGGGGGTTAAATGCATGTGCGTAAAGTGTCGTCCCAGATTGGCCTGTACAGTCCGCACAGGCTACTCAGGGACGGCACTTTCCGTATAAACTGGAATTTTGCTAAGAAGAGACTTTCTTTTAACAAAAAAATAAAAATAAAAAATAATCGGAAAGTGTCGTCCCTGATCAGCCTGTGCGGACTGCACAGGCTAACCCGAGACGACACTTTACGCACATGCATTAAACCCCTTTTTCACAGAGCGAGGATCATTTGTCTTTTCAGCAACCCAGAGCGGCTTTCAACCAACAGCTCTGAGAAGAATGATCCACAAAGCGGCCGGGATATGAATTAAGAGTTACATACATTTTGTACTAATAAATATCATTCAATACATATTAAGATGTTTGCAATGTGTTCTCGTTATGTCTAAACGCTAAAGATTTTTCTATAGAAATGTGATATAGAATAGGAAGTATATGACCTCGACATACACATATTCATATAGATTTTCTGGTCCCATTGAACAATTGTTAAAATTAAAACAACATTGTTTAGGAAGTATAAACAAAATGACACATTTATTGATCACTTTTAGTCATAATCTTTAATTAGTTTCCGTTATTTCTCTAAATGAGGTTTATTTTATTACCCTATGTTTATATTCATTGGTGGTTTTCTTGGTGTCTTAACAAGTATAATTTGTGTAGGAAATAAAGCCGTATACACAATGTTTGCAGCTTTAAGCTTTTATTGAAAATACCTAAGTCCAGAGATTTATAAACTAACAAAATATACTAAAGGGGCGTATCGATGATTTATAAAGTGTTGCATTAAAAAAAAATCTTTTTAAATTATGTATAAAATGGTTGCTTGGCAAGTGTGTTTTGGAAACGCTAATTAAAATATTATTTTAAAGTGAAATTTAACCCATCTATGCCTAGCGTCTAGAAAAAAGGCCTTGGCAAACAGCGTAGACCCAGATGAGACGCCGCATAATGCGGCGTCTCATCAGGGTCTGCGCTGTTTGCTTATAGGAATTTATTTAAGAAATATTCTAAATATAGAAATACATATACTAGACATCCCTAATTTTGGGAATAAATTGATCCAATTTAGAAGGATGGGAGAGTCCACTCAGCATAAATGGGTTAAAAGTGGTCGCGGTAACACTTTAAGCGTGCGGGGAAAATCACTGGTGTATAATTTGACTTTTGTACCTGCATATATATAATGGTTCATATATTAAAGTTTCCTGAATGTTATGTGCATGAGTTTCTTTTACGGAAGAAATTCTGAGTTATACAGATTTACCAACAAACCCCTTAAAGCTACGTGTACTATAAACATTAATCTATATATTTTACCAAGATCAGAAACATATGACAAAAATATTATGTAAACATATGATTGCAAATATTTTAATGAATATTGCAAATATTTGTCTTGCACATATTATACACTATAACGATTTAATAAACAGTCCCACATACAATTTTAGTTAACAGTTAACGATGTAATAAGGTAATATATGTATATTGCGTTTCGCTTGGTGATAAGATTGAAGGTTATTCACTGGCCGTTCGTTCGAGTCCCCTTAAATCCAAAATATTAGTTATTTAAAGCGTATACTGATTAAGTTTGTTAGATGAATATACCACATTAGACATTAATATTTGGCATAAATTATTTAATTGCACATGCATACATTAATAAATCAAATTAACTACTATGTAGTAAATAGGCAATTAAACAATTCTGCGGATGCTATACTTACGAAAACATGAATTTACAACAGCAACAACAACAAAATACAAAGAAATTAAACTTTATAATAATTTAAAAATGTGTTGTAGGATCCGAACAATTTAAGTGTAAGTATGGAAGACCAAAAGAATCAGTTTTACTCCTAAAAATAATAAATATTTTAAATCAATATGATGTTTTGCTCTTTGGTGAAATTCTCGTAGATATCAATTTAAGTTTAACACATGTAATACAAAAACACTGCGCTAATAAGACACATCGTTCAAACACTTTGCGCTATGTTTCATCGTCAGCTGCTAGTATCGGTAGGACTTGTTTGTCAGATGATTCAGGTTGCTAAGATACTTTTGGAGATCCTCCTCCTCCTCCTCCCTCTCATCATCATTATCTTCAACATCATCATCATCATCATCATCATCATCATCATCATCATCATCATCATCATCATCATCATCATCATCAGCAGCAGCAGCAGCAGCAGCAACATCATCATCAGCATCATCACCACCAGCAGCATCAGCATCAGCAACACCCGCATCATCAGCATCAGCATCATCATCATAAGCAGCAGCATCAGCATTATAAGCATCATCATCAGCAGCATCAGTATCATCGCCAGCATCATCATAAGCAGCCGCAGCAGCATCATCATCATCATCAGCAGCAGAATCATCATCATCATCATCATCATCATCATTATTATCAGCATAATCATCATCAGCAGAATCATCAGCAGTAGCATCATCAGCAGCATCATAATAATTATCATCATCAGCCGCAGCAGCATCATTAGCAAAATCTTTAGCTTTCACTTTTTTTTCCTTTCAAATCTACACTTTATTTACCATTATTATTAGAAAACAATGATATGTGTAGTACAAATATCTATATTATGTATAAAGTTCAATGTCTGATATAGAAAGTATAGCTGCTGCTTGTTTTTTCTGTTTTTTTACAAAGATTTTCTTTTACTATGTACACATGCATACATTGTACACTGTTTATAAACTTGCATTCTGTTTATAAAATTGCAAACCATTTAGCTGTATACTAACACAACTGTATTCAATTGCTACAAAAACATAATGTTTGTAAGGTATGGAGTAGGATGGCCTCGACCTACACATACCAATAGACGAGGTAAATAAAGTTTATTATAAAAAAAAAAAAAAAAAAAAAAANTCATCATCATCATCATCATCATCATCATCATCATCATCATCATCATCATCATCATCATCATCATCATCATCATCATCATCATCATCATCATCATCATCATCATCATCATCATCATCATCATCATCATCATCATCATCATCATCATCATCATCATCATCATCATCATCATCATCATCATCATCATCATCATCATCATCATCATCATCATCATCATCATCATCATCATCATCATCATCATCATCATCATCATCATCATCATCATCATCATCATCATCATCATCATCATCATCATCATCATCATCATCATCATCATCATCATCATCATCATCATCATCATCATCATCATCATCATCATCATCATCATCATCATCATCATCATCATCATCATCATCATCATCATCATCATCATCATCATCATCATCATCATCATCATCATCATCATCATCATCATCATCATCATCATCATCATCATCATCATCATCATCATCATCATCATCATCATCATCATCATCATCATCATCATCATCATCATCATCATCATCATCATCATCATCATCATCATCATCATCATCATCATCATCATCATCATCATCATCATCATCATCATCATCATCATCATCATCATCATCATCATCATCATCATCATCATCATCATCATCATCATCATCATCATCATCATCATCATCATCATCATCATCATCATCATCATCATCATCATCATCATCATCATCATCATCATCATCATCATCATCATCATCATCATCATCATCATCATCATCATCATCATCATCATCATCATCATCATCATCATCATCATCATCATCATCATCATCATCATCATCATCATCATCATCATCATCATCATCATCATCATCATCATCATCATCATCATCATCATCATCATCATCATCATCATCATCATCATCATCATCATCATCATCATCATCATCATCATCATCATCATCATCATCATCATCATCATCATCATCATCATCATCATCATCATCATCATCATCATCATCATCATCATCATCATCATCATCATCATCATCATCATCATCATCATCATCATCATCATCATCATCATCATCATCATCATCATCATCATCATCATCATCATCATCATCATCATCATCATCATCATCATCATCATCATCATCATCATCATCATCATCATCATCATCATCATCATCATCATCATCATCATCATCATCATCATCATCATCATCATCATCATCATCATCATCATCATCATCATCATCATCATCATCATCATCATCATCATCATCATCATCATCATCATCATCATCATCATCATCATCATCATCATCATCATCATCATCATCATCATCATCATCATCATCATCATCATCATCATCATCATCATCATCATCATCATCATCATCATCATCATCATCATCATCATCATCATCATCATCATCATCATCATCATCATCATCATCATCATCATCATCATCATCATCATCATCATCATCATCATCATCATCATCATCATCATCATCATCATCATCATCATCATCATCATCATCATCATCATCATCATCATCATCATCATCATCATCATCATCATCATCATCATCATCATCATCATCATCATCATCATCATCATCATCATCATCATCATCATCATCATCATCATCATCATCATCATCATCATCATCATCATCATCATCATCATCATCATCATCATCATCATCATCATCATCATCATCATCATCATCATCATCATCATCATCATCATCATCATCATCATCATCATCATCATCATCATCATCATCATCATCATCATCATCATCATCATCATCATCATCATCATCATCATCATCATCATCATCATCATCATCATCATCATCATCATCATCATCATCATCATCATCATCATCATCATCATCATCATCATCATCATCATCATCATCATCATCATCATCATCATCATCATCATCATCATCATCATCATCATCATCATCATCATCATCATCATCATCATCATCATCATCATCATCATCATCATCATCATCATCATCATCATCATCATCATCATCATCATCATCATCATCATCATCATCATCATCATCATCATCATCATCATCATCATCATCATCATCATCATCATCATCATCATCATCATCATCATCATCATCATCATCATCATCATCATCATCATCATCATCATCATCATCATCATCATCATCATCATCATCATCATCATCATCATCATCATCATCATCATCATCATCATCATCATCATCATCATCATCATCATCATCATCATCATCATCATCATCATCATCATCATCATCATCATCATCATCATCATCATCATCATCATCATCATCATCATCATCATCATCATCATCATCATCATCATCATCATCATCATCATCATCATCATCATCATCATCATCATCATCATCATCATCATCATCATCATCATCATCATCATCATCATCATCATCATCATCATCATCATCATCATCATCATCATCATCATCATCATCATCATCATCATCATCATCATCATCATCATCATCATCATCATCATCATCATCATCATCATCATCATCATCATCATCATCATCATCATCATCATCATCATCATCATCATCATCATCATCATCATCATCATCATCATCATCATCATCATCATCATCATCATCATCATCATCATCATCATCATCATCATCATCATCATCATCATCATCATCATCATCATCATCATCATCATCATCATCATCATCATCATCATCATCATCATCATCATCATCATCATCATCATCATCATCATCATCATCATCATCATCATCATCATCATCATCATCATCATCATCATCATCATCATCATCATCATCATCATCATCATCATCATCATCATCATCATCATCATCATCATCATCATCATCATCATCATCATCATCATCATCATCATCATCATCATCATCATCATCATCATCATCATCATCATCATCATCATCATCATCATCGTCATCATCATCATCATCATCATCATCATCATCATCATCATCATCATCATCATCATCATCATCATCATCATCATCATCATCATCACCATCATCATCATCATCATCATCATCATCATCATCATCATCATCATCATCATCATCATCATCATCATCATCATCATCATCATCATCATCATCATCATCATCATCACCATCATCATCATCATCATCATCATCATCATCATCATCATCATCATCATCATCAGCAGCAGCAGCAACAGCAGCAACAGCATCATCAGCATCATCACCACCAGAAGCATCAGCATCAGCAACACCATCATCATCAGCATCAGCATCATCATCAGCAGCAGCATCAACATCATAAGCATCATCATCAGCAGCATCAGTATCATCGCCAGCATCATCATAAGCAGCCGCAGCAGCATCATCATCATCATCAGCAGAATCATCATCATCATCATCATCATCATCATCATCATTATTATCAGCATAATCATCATCAGCAGCATCATCAGCAGTATCATCATCAGCAGCATCATAATCATTATCATCATCAGCCGCAGCAGCATCATTAGCAAAATCTTTAGCGGCAGTAACAAGAGCCTAATCATACTGTCTTACCTTTTTTCCCATGTGAACTGGATCCATGCATTTATATGGGTCCGCGACAGGCAGTTGTATTATTTTACTGTTAAATATCGACTCAGCGCCTAACATTTCATTTACATAATTTTTACATTTGCAGCATCTGTACGGTCACACGCATAAACATTGAATGATAAACAAACGAGCACACACGTGTTATATATTGATTGAAATAAATCTTGACTTCACACGTCGCCGTTATTTCCGCAATATTTCTTTGTTTATTATTTTATTAAACGTCATTGAAGCTTGAATGTAAATGTTATCCGTTAACGTGAGGTTAGGCATTCGTGAACAGTAAATCATTACAAAGTGGGTATTGGACTGGATTTTATTGCTTTGGCTCTTGCCTCTTTACAGCAATTGTGTACAACATTTGTGGAATACATGTTACAATTTCCGACTTCTTTCGTCAGTTTCGGCTGTTTAAATTCAACAATTATAATATTATTTCTTCATCAGCATGCTCATGACATCGAACAAGTTTTGGAAATTTGCTTTTATGCTTGTTGTGGTCACGATTATATGGGGCATATTTTACAAGGCCTATCCGTACATGTATACGACGCCTCTAAAGATTTTCAAAGGTCAGTAACGCATGTTGTGATATTGGACTATTGTGCATCACGGGCATTAAAGTCAAATCGAGTTGTATTTTTATGTACTTCCGCTAACATAATGAACAAGATAGTATGAAAACTTATAAATACCAGTATATTCATTTCAGTATTCATCCCACAAAATGAGTCATTTCTTGACAGAGATCAGATAAAGACCTCGCGAAACCAGATACCGGATAAGCTCAACATTGAAAATTCATCACTTGTGCCACAGACAAACATGCCAGTTTCCTCCAAAGACGACATGTATCGTATACTGAGTAACAAATCAATCATCTTGGTAATTGCATACATGCGCACCGGTTCCACGTTGACGGGTTCGATTTTACGTGAGAGCGAGAGGTCTTTTTATATATTTGAGCCGCTGCATAATCTGCTTAAAGCGTTCAAGGACGCCGAACAGACGAATCTGGACACTGTAACATTGAAATACATATGGGGAACAAGGTAAATCCGATTACATACCTTACTATTATATGGGCTCTGTATCGACCACCGATTCATAACGGTCATCGTAACTTTCGGTCAAATAGTTTGATGGCCATACGTTGACATATATTAGTAAACACTAAAAAAATCATAACCATGTTTAGCTTGATAGCTCCCTTAGTAAAATACTAGTAGTTTATTTGACCGATGCTTGGAGAATTGCATACTCTCTAGATTTAATACTGAAATACATACGAGTTTATATTTTATATATTTATTATATATTGAAACTTAGTCGGAGTGCGGGAGCACCTTGAAAACCTCAAGGTTAGACATTGTTTATGTCACGCTTACTTACACGCTGAAAACTTTGTGATTTACCGGTTGTGGAGTAGACTTAAGGTAGTTTTTAGCATATTTTTACTTAATTGTTCCATTCCGTTGATTAACCAACCTTTTAGTATTTTAAGATACCATAGGACATGCGTTTGTACAAAACTAATGCTATTGAATTGTATTTGAAATGTTCTGTTATGGAACGATTGGTAAAGTTAATAAGAAAGCCCCGCCCACCTACCCCCTAACCAAAATATTGCATCTGCGCCTGCGTATGTGCAATTTTATGGGCAATCTAACTCGTATTATATGATCATGTACCTGAATATAATTTCTTGTCTTTAGGACATACTCCATTCACAAAAGATCCGCACTTTTCCTGGAGGAAATCAAGAATTGGCTGGCATGCGATCTGCAACGATTGAGTCTAACGTCTCTTACGGATGACTTTCATTCGTATGACTCAAACATCATGAAATCATTTCTGAATTGTTCCAAGCAGGATACTTCACAATATCGACTTGAGTCCACCTTACCCCCTGTTACTCAACTTTGTCTACGCAGAGCCCATGAGCAATGTTTGGCATCGGAAACTATTATTCTTAAGTTAGTTCGTCTGTCCATGCATCAGGTTATCGATCTCTTGCCTTTCTTTCCCAACCTGAAGATTGTGCATCTAGTGCGAGATCCAAGGGCGATTATAAGTTCAAGGAAAGTGGTCGGTCTGCATGATTCGATAGGTCTTACAGAGAAAGACCCAATATTGGAGTTATGTTCTCAGATGCAAATGGATCTATCTGATACCAAAATCTTAATGGGATTTAATCCGAAAATAATAAAGCTAGTGCAGTATGAAGATCTGGCAGGAAATCCATCTAAAGTTACTAAAGATTTGTATGAATTTGCAGGACTCAAATTTGATGACAAAATCGAACGTTTTGTTCAAAATCAAACACAGGCCAAGAAAGCTGGTTGTAGTTTTTGCACACAGAGGACGAATTCTACCGAAGCATCTCTGCAATGGAGGTTTAGGATCAGTTTAAATGAATCTATGTATATATTTAATGCCTGCAGGAAAATCATGAGTGTTTTAGGATATATTCCACTTCCTGATAATGAAACCTTACGGAATGTGTCCAGCCCCTCCCGTCGTAGACACAACCTTACAGTTACATTGATGGGCGATGACAGATTTTAACTAGGTCGGGACACGTAAAACATCAAAATACCCATATAACGAAAAAACGTTACCAAACTAATATTGCTGTATTTTGTAGTAAATAAATGATATGCAAGTATGGGTTTTAATGATTTAAATAGTTGATGCACTCATTTACTTTGTATGGTCATCTATGAGTTTGTATAACGTCATAAGTTACATAAGTGTCATAGGTTTGTACCTTTTTATATTTTGTTGAATGCCCACGTGTTATATTACCGGTAATCAGAGTTTCAACAAAGATTAATACCTTTAATAGCACATTGCGTATATAGATGTTAGACGCATTATATGGAGATTCATTTAAATAACTTTCAAAATTTGAGATTTTATAGAATACTTATTTTATGTATCACGTGGCCTGTACAAATGATAAATACGTAACCAATATCAATGTGGCGAACTTAATCAATAAAAAAGACATTTTCATTGCAAATCTGTATTCCGATAGAAAACAAAATACACAAGTTTATAGAAACAATAATAAATTCTAAAAATAAATTAATAAATGCATTAAATTTATCCTCTTTCGAACATTGAACATTGTAAATTATTGTTTAATAATTATTTGATTGAGTTTGCGAAAATCGACAAAAATTTGTTTTGACCCATTATTTTTGTCAGCAATTACAATTGAAAAATTTTAAGGTGACCTCGACCTTCTGGACCTTCTGATAACATTTGCTTCAAAAATCCAATCAACAGCTTTTTCAATAATCTCCCTATTTACTAGGAGTCTGGTAAAGTCGAAGTTTAATAGGTGCATGTGTTCCCGTGTCAATTCGTCATCTTTACGGTTTCAGTACGTCCTTAATTTGCGTCTAGCAGCAGCGATGACTTTATTTTCTAATATCGAATGTTCAATATCATAACAATTATCATCATGTAGTTCATTTAAATATATACGTTCGAAGTTGTCTTTGTATTTCAGTACTGACTCGACCGTTTTTTTACCTCTTCATGCTCTACTTTTTATTATATATGACATAAGATCATGTCTATACATTGATTTGTATCAGTTCCTATTTTACCTGAATCGTGATTTTCAATTGTATTATTATGTACATTTTCACTGCTTACTTCTTCCTCTTCCTCAACACTTTCAACCGTCAAATTGTCGTCCTGAATGACAGAAATATTCTCCTCAAGATTCAAACTCTCATGACAATCAACATCTGCACTTTTATTCTGCCCCTCTGTGTTTTCACAACCTAACACAACACCTTTGTTACTCGGATAAGTACTTCCCTGATTAGTACTGCCGTGACTATTTTCATCATTTAATTCTACTACCAAAATATATGTTGGGCGTTCTCATTAGTACATAACATTATTTCACCTGTCTCGTCTTCATCAATGGCGTCACTTCCACCTTCCACATGTTTCTTCTCTACAGAACCATTTTGACTCTCTTGATCAATCTGGCCTTTTTCTATCAGTTGCATCATTCGGTTACAGTTATTTTACATCTGTATTCTCATTAATTTACTATCTATTCGCTCCATCTTGATGTTTTACCAAGTGTAAGGGGTTTCTGTGCAGATGCAGATTCTTAATTCAGTTGGCCAATTTCATTTAAACCCTTATATACTGGAACAATCTAATTAATTTGATATATAACAGTGTACAGCTCTTCCTCAAACTTGTCTGCTATTTTATGCTTTTTTTAATGTTATTTGTTTTTTAATTTTTACTTTGTCTCCTATGTTTAGCTTAGCTGTTTATGCTTTCATATCATACATTGAATTTTGGTTTTCCGTTACTTTCTCAAGACGTTTTTCTACTATAGTATGTCTTTGTTTTTGTTTGCAGTCTGTCTTTTATATCCTCTATGCGCTCTGAAAAGCTGTTTTTACTGGAACCCGGGTGCACTTTCTATAATTCATATTCAATTTACATTTCTGGTTTGAAACCAAACATCAGATCAAATGGAGAAATCTGTATCGACTCGTATGGTGTGCAATTGTATGCATACACAAAAGAGTTAACATTAATTTTCCAATGTCAAATCAGTTATTCAGTATTCTCCAATGTTCCCAACATGTCTAATAAATATTCTGTTAAATCTCTCTTGAACAGAGTTACCTTGTGGATGATACACAGATTTTTTGACTTTTTAATGTTAGCAATATTGCACAATTCGTTGATAATTTCTGATTCAAAATTAGAACCCTGTTCACTTTTTAATCTAGTTGGTATGCCATAATGAATAATTAGGTTATTTAAGAATTCTTCTGCTGTTGTTTCCCAGTCAGGTTCTTGGTAGGCGCAGCTATTGCACATCAGTTATGACTAAAATGTTCGAATATCCACCTTTACAAAGTTCAAGACTCAAGCAAATAAAAACAGACTAGCTCTAAATTATAAGTGGTGTTTGCATTAATCGAATGAATAGATAAACAGCAATGCATACATCAATTAACTGATGAAGGGGCAGAGCTTCAAAATGGAGTCATTGAATAAAATAAAATGAACGACACGATAACCTCATTGACAACGTAATTCCAAATGTTGTATCAATAAAAAATCAACTATTTTCGCGTCCATTTGTTTCTTTCAACATATCTTTTCAATTTAATTTAGCAAACAATGGAACTCAAGAACCTCTATCACGACAGAAATTCTTGTTCATATCCGCTACTTCTACAACAGAACTCTAATAACAATGTACATAAAACAAAGATCAAGACTGAGATCACCGCCTCGATACAGTCAACGCAAAGAATTTAGGTTTAAAACCACCATTAGAGGAATCGCATTCTTACTGTTCTGACTAAACACGAAACACGAAATTAAATTATCTGTCAGAGCAATTAAATGTATTCATACTGAAGTTTCTAATTATACACTTTAATCACACAATCCGGAACATGTTCGTATTTTGTTGATGCTTATTTTATAAACTGTTTTCTTACTTTCTTGTCAAAACAACCACTTTGGAATCGTTATGCCCGAAATCCAGTGAGTTCAGTTTAAACTGGTTTGATTCGTCACTCGAGATACGTATAATTAAAGTAATTTGTTCAATAAAAATAAAAGAAGTGGAACCTTATTTGATGGTTAATGTTAGTGGGGAAAAAACGAACAGAATAGTATAATATGTATTATTAACAATAGCATACGATCGAGCTAGATCGGACGTACATATTAGCAGCGGGGGGATTTATAGACGTCCTGCCCTGCTCTGTCGTATTGTTATTTCATAAAAATACAAAGTTTCAGTTACAGCATTGAAATAATTAATACTACACAAAAATAACTGTATTCCGGTTTCTATTTCAATGGGTATTAACTATTGAATATATTTTTTTGATCAAATATATATGCAGAGAGGATAACCTTTCTTTAACAGGTTCAAATGTTGATCTAGTTATCGGTCGCTGCTCTTTAATGTCCACACTTTGATAAGATCGTAACACTCCAAAAAACCTAGATCGCTGTTCGTTTTAAGGGGCTTTACCCTTGCTTTGGTTCTTGTGTTGTATGTTTTCAAAATACAATAAATATGCATGCATATTATATATAAATCAATTTAGCACTAAATACCATATTGACAAAAAAATTGTTTATATGAAATGCATTAATTATTTCCTTCGCGTATTAAATTGTATACCAATGGAGAGCTTAATCCAAAAGCATGTTGTAACTTGTTTTTCCTTTTGCACAATTACATTTCAAAAGTGTGTGTGTTTTTTTTTAAATCCCGGTACAGCAACAAAATTAGATAAGCCATTTATTTGGTTAACAGTTATACATCTCACCCTTTAAACACTTTAAAACCATATCTAGCATGTATTTATCACTCTTATCTCCAAAACATGTCATTCAAATCGCAAACAAGGTTAGTTGTTTAAAAGGAAAATATGGAAGGACTTCGCATAGCGGTCGTGTGCTTGGTATTATTTGGAATTTATGAAGTAGTGTCTGAAACTTTTATATGTGGGCCACATAATAAATGTGATTGTTTTACAGATAAAAATGGATTGATTATGAATTGTGAAGGAAGACATGTTTCAAGAATTACAGACATCTGTTCTATCATAGGCAATTTTACTATTAAAACAAAGGTCACACTTAAAGCAGGCAGAAATAATTTTGGAAATTTTAACGCCACAGAACTCAAAGGATGTGAAACTTTGTATGAACTTGATCTGAACTTCAATCAAATAAGCGATATTGAAAAAGACAGTTTTCCGAACTTCACCAATTTAGAGACATTAGATTTATCTAGAAATGATCTCCAGGCCTTCCAAACGGGGTGGAATG
This sequence comes from Dreissena rostriformis, assembly GCA_007657795.1. NCBI lineage: Eukaryota > Metazoa > Mollusca > Bivalvia > Myida > Dreissenidae > Dreissena > Dreissena rostriformis. The sequence continues at coordinate 90,633 of VMBQ01011206.1, read as the reverse complement.
CTGTATTTTTGCCTTTATCTCTAAGAACATTGATTTTTAATGGACTTCCAGTGGAAAAAACGGTTATACCTAGGTATCCAAATCTTTCACACCTAAGAAATCTACAAACGTTACGACTAGATGGTCTGAGCGACGACTTTGACATTGGTAAACACACACATATACTGAAAGAATTGAGTGTGTCAGGATTATCTTTCTACAGTCACTGTAACATGACCCATATTTCAAACTCTACGTTTAAACAGTTGGTCTCAATTGTGAAACTGAACATTTCGGCTTGTTCCTTAAGAAGTATTTCAGCGGGGGCTTTCGCCCATCTTCATCATTTAGAAGTATTAGATCTATCGTGCAACCGGAAGCTTGGATTAATTTCAATGGAAAATATATCCTACGGCCTTCAATTTACCAATATCCGAAGTGTCAATATATCATACCTGTATAACACGTTTGGGCTTGGAACTAAACTATTTAATCAAGATCTGTGTTACCTTTGGAACACCAGTATAGAGGAAATTGTCCTCGCAGGCAATAGACTAACGTTATTCGAGACAAATGCGTTTATCTTGCTTCCTAAATCGTTAACTATCATCGATGTGTCTGAAAATAAATTCACATTCGCACCCTACTTATTACAGACATCATGCGTCACAAATATCCGAAAACTGTTTGCAGGCTCGCTGCATTGCGCTTACAACCCTTCAATATATGTTGCTGAAGCAACTGACGACGGCAATCAAGGAAGTGAAGCGAGGGTGAATTCTAGATGCCCCTATATACAGGAAACATTTCTAATGCAGCTAGCGGCGAATAAATCATGTTATTATATACAACCTAATGGGACCAACATATCTCTCGAAACTACTTTTCCCCAACAACTAGAGTTTGTAGATTTTCATCAGGGAAATTTCATTTACGATTTAGAGATCCAATATAATATCACACCAAATGCGAATGCAGTAAAGTTTCTGGATTTATCGAACAACGTTTATAACATATTTACAGGCTATTATGGACCATTTCCGAACATTGAAGTGTTCAATATTTCTCGTTGTTACATAATGCAAGTGGGTGACGATTCTTTAAACTATCCTTCGTTACAAATACTGCGACTCGACAAAAATTACCTTGGTGACCAGTTATCGGACAGTGTGAGATCGAATATATTTGCACATTTAATATCATTAAAAAGTCTTAATTTATCGTCAAACGGCATTACGATTTTGCATACCTCGACGTTTGCGCCACTGACAAATTTAACAAATCTAGATCTTAGCTACAACAATATCGGCACTCTAGATATTATGCAACCCTCGTTAACAAACTTGTTAAACATAGATCTACACGTTAATTCTATTCACACTATTGTCGATAATCTCCGGACAGGTCTGGAAATGAACGCCCGAAAAAGAAATTCTACTTTCGAAATTGATCTACGAAACAACACGCTAGATTATTCGTGCGAATACCAAGACTTTCTAAACTGGCTATATAGACATCAGAGAAACATGAAAGGGTTTGGATCGTATGTTTTTCAATTGTCAGATGGTATGATTATGGATTCTGCATGGTTCAGGAATAACATCAGCCACCTAGATGGTAACTGTAGATCGTACACACTTCTTATCGTCATGTGCTGTATCGGGATATCTTCAGCTCTGGCCACAGTTTTGGGTGGTGTTATATACCGACATCGCTGGAAACTCCGATACTTGCTGTTTATGTCCAGGAAAAGGTTCTTTGGTTACCGGAGATTGCCGGACTACACGCTAATAGAAAATTACAGATTTAATGCGTTTATTTCATACGCAGAAGAAAACATCAGATTTATTTTAGATGAAGCTATTCCAAAACTTGAGACGGAAAATGTTTCTTTGTGTCTGCATCAGCAAGACTTTCTGCCAGGCAATGCCATCTCGGATAACATTATCCAAGCCATTCAGAGCAGCAGAAAGACGATTGTCATCCTGTCAGAAGCCTTCCTGATGAGCAAGTGGTGCATGTATGAGTTCAACATGGCGCGAATGGAAAGCATATACTCTAGAGAGGACCAGGTGTGTCTAGTGATTGTTATGCTTGAACACGTCCCACACAACAAGATGCCATTGGAAATGCTTCGATGGATTCAGGAAAACAGTTACATTGAATATACACGTGAACAAGATGGGAATGTGATGTTTTGGGAAAGGGTAGTTTCAGCGATACAATAACAATGTTTAGAGTCGATAGTGCTGTTAATATGTTTAGGAACTTTGACAATGAAAATAGTCCTGGATGAAATAGCAATATAGTAAACAGCAAAACAGAACAACAGTTTCAACAATCCTCTTTCAGTACGTTTTTGTAAATATTGCCTGATATATCTTGTTTATTTGTTCGGTGATTTAAATGTTCTTGTATATTTTGTTGTGGGCGTTTATGCCTCGTTGATTGATGATTCTAGTATCGTTTGTAAATTTAAAGTTTTATTGAGTTATCCCATACTGCTTCAAAGACATAAGTGTTTACTTAAACCATTGATTTATTTCATGTGTTTGTGTAATGTCATCGGTAAAATCCATTAACACGACATGTGCCTGGTTGCAAAACTTCTTATCAGTTGAAGTGTTTGTCATCCATTTTTTTTTTAATTTACAGCTTCCTTTCTGTATTATCAGAAAATTTCATATCACAATAAAGACATTGCTAATGCAGAGTCAGAAATAAAAATGTGTCCCAGCCCCCCCTGCTTAACAATTTGTATATTTACTATGTTAGCACAAACTGCTTCTATTTTCCCATAGACAAAAAATCAACCACTTATTACTCTACATGCTATCACAACCCGTTACAACTTGTTTTCTATGGACAAAGAAGGAAAAAAGTGCGTATATTCTGCAACAAACAAGGGGCGGAGTCTACTTTTGTGAAAGTAGTACCGAAAATTGCAAGACATTATTTAGAAAGATTTTTTGAAATGTCTGGGAACATATCTGAACCCCCTTCCGCCTCCCTGTTCCTATTAAACAACTGCAGTGTATCTAGCTTCGATTATATTTGTCTGTCATCTGTGAATTAATCGAGCTTAACAACCAATCACTACATTTGTTAGTCATAATCCATTACATATAAATAAGCAGACCAAAACATCAACTGACATGTTTTCGCTTGCTTGAGATTAAAGCGACTTGATCGGAACAACTTGGACTAAATTGAAATACGCGTTTTGTATTTTTTAAGTTACAAAGTATTGACAATGCCAGCGAGAGTCTATGGATTAATTTCTTTTCATCTGTACTCCCAGGTACCTATACAAACAAATTGCTATGCTATGGGGACTGATAATGATTCAACACCAGCATTTGCTATCAGATGATGTAGTGAACGTGAATTCTGTTCTACTAGATATGGAGGTGGATACATTAAACTTATCAGACTTTGCCGAATAACTTATTCAGCCGGACATGATAATATTCTAGCAGTGAAAATCTATGTTGAACTCAAAAGTGACTTATCGATCTTCGATTATGTTCATAAAAAATGTGTACCGAGAACTCATTTAATAAATCAAGTTTCAAACTTGTTTAAAAAACAACTAGCCTGATATTTTTATTTTATTTTTGTTGTATTATCGTAGGATTCAAATAACTTACTAAATGTAATGCATCACCATGCCAATAGAAGAAGAAGAAGAAAAGAATTGTTTATTAAACCATCACGGGTCACATTAATTATGACATTGAATCACATATATTAACATAATTCGTATTAGATGATACACAGTTAAATAAAGTGTGATAATGCAAAACAAAAGATTTCTAACAGAAAACAAAACAAATGCCTTGACTCATCACTACATGTTTCTTATAAATAGTACATGAATTATAAATGTACTTATTATAAAATATATATAAACTATCAAGTAATACTAAGAGCCTACTCTAAACTATTATTCAAGATTTTGCATAATCGTTATTCATAAATATTATATATTATTATGAAACATTTATCTAAATTTATGTTGTCTCTAACCCTTTTCATGAAAAAGAATAGAATGGAATAACTTTATTTAGCCACTCAAGGGTCATACAGTATGACATATATAATCACAAATATAAAACATAAAGCAAGTAACATAAAATAACAACCATCAATAAAGTATGGTAGCAATGAGGACATAGAAGTTACTAAAGCTTAATTGGTATTGGTGGGAACACAAATAACATAACCTTAACAACGTGAAAATAAGTAATGAATGTTCGTGTTTCGTTCTTAAAATAATAAACAGAAAATTATTATTTTAAAATATACTTTCTTATTACACGTCACATTATAAATTTTATAAATATAAAATTTCAATGCTAGATATGCTCTGGTAACATAGATTTAAAAAGATACAAAATTCTTTATTTTTATTTGTTTGTGGTACAATATATTTAACACATGTGCATGTTCCAATTTAGTGTTCGTGTGTCGTATGAATAAATATTGTTGTGGGAAATTAAAATGGAATATATTGTGTCACACAAAAATAAAAAGAGCATTTTATATCTTGTTAAATCTATGTTACCAGACCACATCTAGCGTTGAAATTTTGGCTATTGCTATAAGGAACACTGATTGTTTATGTGCTAACTTTATTTTACGAAATATTATACGAAATATTCGTTGATTTTGAGCGTAATAGGTGCCTTAACATCTATGCATTTATGATAGTTACGTTATGCGTTTCATTATGGAAATAGTTTGCAGGCAAAAACATGTGATACAACCCAGAGTTGTTAAATTGCAAATCAACAGTTTTTCCCTTTACTATTGCCCCATTTAGAAACAAGGCCATACAATTTGATTCTATGTTCATTGTCTAAGGGGGCTAGATTTTGGGATGCCTGAACTTTTCTAACAAGTGGACAATTGAGTTAAAAAGTGTATGAAAAAAACCTACAATGACCTGTATGACGACAACACCCGGGCTATTGCATTAAAGCCCCTATAACGCTCAAAATCAACGAATATTTCGTAAAATATTTCGCAAAATATAGTTTACACATAAACAATCAGTGTTTCTTATAGTAATAGCCAAAAGTCCAACGCTAGCTGAAGTTTATGTTTGTTCTGACTTTTCTGTTAAGGTTTCTTTACTCATTTCCATAAACATATAATTTAATTGCCTACCAATTTTGTGTAGTATATCGTAAACAAAATTACCATTGTGCATGGACTATTTTGAAAAGCATAGAAATGAAGAATTGAGCTTAACATATAAGTTAAAAAATTCGCGATTGAAGAAATGCAGGGGCGTCGGAGCTGGGGCGGCAGGGGCGGCGGCAGCCGCCCCAATATTTTCGGCAAAAATGAAATTTCGGCAAAGACCTTTTTTCATTTTTTTTTTTCATTTCAATACCCGTATATTTGAAAATAACTTTACCACGTTGCAAGGTTATCACGCTTTCGCGGTTATGACATGTGTATTGTTGATTGTCATCACCTGCCCGCGGTAATGTACGTGTCAATTATGTTGTTAATTGATCGGTCTCTTTTATAACGATAATCACTTTATTCTTGAGTATTTAAACCTGGGAATCTTTAATTGTCGGTATGATCTAAGCCTTTGCTTCTTTTTATTAATATAAAGGAAAGTATGACATGAAAAAAATGTGCCGATATCCAATAGTCCCTAATTATCACAAATTTAAAGACACCTCAAGATACCTGAATTCATTGTAATAACTCAAAGTAAATCTATAATTCTAGAAAACTTATTTTATGTTTTTTACCACTTTTTGTGTCATTTCAATATGTCTTCTCCAAACCAACCAACGAATTTCAAATTTCCAAAACGGAATTTCGGGAAAAAAAATCCGAAGAACGTTCTTTAAACCCAAAGTGGTTTTCCAGTCACACGTGGCTTCATTACGACGAGGTAAATATAAACATTATAAATGTACTATAATTGTTTTATTATTACTATTGAAACTAGTAAAATAATTATTATTATTATCTTTATCATTAGCAGCATAGTAGTAGTAGTAAAGCAAACTATAGCGGTTTTTAACTTTAAACGCGCAATATGTAGTGTAACTGTTGAGTACCGGTAAGTATTTTCACATAAAAGATTTTTTTTAATCAAAATTGCGTGTATGAAAGTTCATGGTTCACTGATATTATTTACATACGCAAAATGCTTCAAACTATGACACATTTATAATATAATATTATTGTAGTAGTTTTAACTATTATACTTTACAATTTTCTTTTTCAGTCTTTCGACCTTGCATTCTGTCACGTCTGTATGGAAGCAACGAAACAAGGCAAGGTTTCGAACAGCAAAGCGGAGGGCGCCTTCATATCAACTGGGTTCAGCAACTGGAAGGACGCTACTGTGAAATTCAGAAAACACCAGGACTCAGATTGTAACAAAGAAGCAGTGGAACGGCATGTAACTCTGCCGAAACAGACACATGATATCAGCGAAAAGTTCTCAACCGCTCACTCTGAAGAGAAGAAAAATAACAGAAAACAACTTCTGAATATTCTGAGAAATATACGCTTCCTCGCTCGCCAGGGGATACCTCTTCGTAGGCACGATCCTGAACAAAGTAACTTTATGTAAATATTGAAAGTGCACGGTGAAACCGACGAATCAGTTCTTAAGTGGCTTGACAAGAAAACTGATGCATTAAAATCAGCGGAAATGCAGCATGAAATAATTCAAATAATGGCTCTAGGAACTCTTCGTAAAGTGGCAGCAAATATACGACAAAATGGATTTTTCACAATAATGTGAGATGAAACTACTGATCAATCAAATCGTGAACAAGTGGTGATTGTGATAAGACATGTAGACAGTGAGTTAATAGCGCTTGAATAATTAATTGGACTGTAGGTTGTTTCTGGAATCGATTCTGCCACATTGACGGAAGTGATCTTGGACATAAAAACGCACCAGAATGCGCCATTTTATGCTAAATTTTGAAAAACAAAATCCATTGGTAAATGATGGCGAAGGCATCCCACAGGCTGCAAGAAGATCTGCCCAGCAAAAGGCTACTCATCTTGAACTGATGCTTGGTCAGATTGCAAACTTTTGCCCAGTGATAAGTAGAAATTTAATCGTGAACAACTCTACATCGATCCAATTTATTTGGCAGACGATACGCTCACACTTTGGGTTCCAACAGTCAGGTGCTTATTTTATAGATTTGAATGACATTACACTTGAGCCTGAAGAGAGACATGAAGATCTATTCCTGCGTATTACAAGTTTTGTTGAGGATAATTTGATAAAGCGGGACGGCAAAGTCACTCATCACGGAGATATTATAGACTCGGAGGATGAAATGACCCATTCACTTGAAAACATTATCGTTTTAATGTGGTTACGTGCTATTAACCATGGCCTTCCTGCTTTGATTAAACAGCGATATGGAACAGAGCTTCGATCTAAGACAGTCGCTTCTATCAAGCCAGTGATATCTGTTGCCATTGATAGTCTTCTAGATGAGTTGGGTTCAATGCAAGATTCTAAGGTGCTGAGGACAGCTATGCAGAAATCAAAGGACTTTGTCAAAACAAAGCGCAGTGGACCTGTTTGTCCATTGTGTAAACAGGCTGGCCGCCCTCGATTTCAACACTTCTTAAGTGCATTCAAATTCTTACCTGAAGCTGACAAACTCTACAGGAGCAAAGTAAGACAGACCATTGAAGAGAAAACAAGCGAGGATGCTGTCGATCTTGACGATAGCTATAACAGTGAAGAGGATCAAAGTAACAGCATGTTACGGATTTACTCCATCAACGCGCCGTGTTAGTGCCAAAAGATCCCCCACCCTTAAAGTGTTCCACGGGCATAACAACCCCACACTAACTATTGACTCTGGTACTGAACTTAACATAATAAAGCTCTCAGTTGCGAAAAAGTTGGGTATCCATGAAATGAATGCCTCTCAGACAGCAATACAGGCTGATGGCATGACCCCACTTTCTACCGTAGGTGAGGTACATACCAAGTTCACCAGGGACTGCAGGCAGCTGATGTCTGATGAATTAGTTGTAGACAAGTTTGATGTGGATGTAATAGGTGGTATCCCCTTCATGGAAGCAAACGATTTATCTCTCCCTCCGACCAGCAAAGCATGAAATCAGAATAGCGTCTGATCCACCAATATTATATGGCCCTTCTGCTTCATCTAGTGACAGTAAACATGCAGATGGTTTTAAAAAACATCCGTATGTTTTACGAGTATCTTCTTCCACTACCATTGTGTGGCCAGGTGATTACATTGAGGTACAGTTACCCTCGACAGAAACACCAGACACAATTCTTACTTTAGAGCCCAGATCTGACTGTGTCAACACAAACGGTTCGTGGCCCACCCCACAGATAATTGATGCCGTTGATGGAAAGATTAGAATCCTAAATGATTCTGGGATTCCACAAAAGCTAGGCAAACACGATCATTTTTGCCAGGCGCTTCCAACTATCCCGATGGTATTAAAGAACGTTGTGTCTGAACCTATCTTGCGTGAACCAGTAGGCATTGAGAAATCCTCATCAAATAGCATAGATATGGACCCTGACAACATTTTGCCTATTGACATAAAAGTTCAATTTCAATCCCTTCCTACCCAGTATGAGAGTGTCTTTAATGGAGACATTTCTGGATATAATGGAGCATACGGACCTTTTGAAGCAAAAGTCAACATGGGTCCCACACTACCACCGCAACGTAAGGGAAGAGTACCTCAATATGCAAGAGACGAGCTTGTTAAGTTACAGGCTAAGTTTGATGACCTGGACGAAAAGGGTGTTTTTGTTCGTCCAGAAGATGTTGAAGTTAGTGTCGAATACTTGAACCCCTAATTTTTAGTGAAAAAGGCGCAGGGCGGTTACAGACTAGTTACCGCTTTAAGTGAGGTAGCAAGGTACAGCAAACCACAGCCATCTTTAATGCCAGATGTAGACACCATTTTGCGCACTATTGCACCGTGGAAATATCTTATTGAAACTGACCTGACCAGTGCTTTTTACCAGATACCCTTAAGCAAGGACTCTATGAAATATTGTGGGGTGGTTACACCATTCAAGGGTGTACGAGTGTATACAAGGACCGCGATGGGAATGCCAGGCTCTGAAACAGCACTTGAGGAGATTATGTACCGCATACTAGGTGTATGT
>VMBQ01011206.1:58785-79123 GCA_007657795.1 Dreissena rostriformis | reverse complement strand
TACATTTGCACGATTATTAAATACATTGTATCAGTATCAATCATTAGCGAACAAAAAAACAATTGTTGTGTAGTCAATAAGCTCTTAAAGTTATGTATATACAGTGCAAAGTAACCAAACGCATTCGGATGGGACTATTTCTGTTCGGTTAATATGCTGGAGGAATATGAAATTTAAGCAAAGGCAAAGGCGCCGAAAAATGTAATTATCTATCCCAATACCTACACAATTGCATGACATGTTAAGAACCGTATGTATGGGCACTGAAGCAACTTTAAAGCCCCTATAATGCTCAAAATTAACGAATATTTCGTAAAATATTTCGTAAAATAAAGTTAACACAAAAACAAATCCGTATGGCAATTGCCAACATTTCAACGCTAGATGTGGTCTGGTAAAGATATACAGTGCTCTTTTTGTTATTTATTGTGGCTAAATATATTCCATTTTAATTTCCAGCAACGATATCTATTCATAAGACACACGAACACTAAATTGGTACATGAACATGTGTTTAATATATTGTACCACAAAAAATTAAAAAAGAGCATTTTTTATCTTGTTAAATCTATGTTACCAGAACAAATCTAGGGTTGAAATTTTGGCTATTGCTATAAAGAACACTAATTGTTTATGTGTAAACTTGATATTTTAGTTAATATTTTACCAAATATTCGTTGATTTTGAACGTTTTATGGGTTTTACGTTCGATAAAAAAGTAAATGGAAATATATTTGTGTTACCTGGAATGTGCCGCAAAACGAAAAACGTTTTGAGACACTCCCGCAAGATTCCCTGTATGTTAAAGCGCCTATTCGAGGGATTATAGGTGATGAAGTGTCGCCTAAGTTTAGGGACGAGCACTTGGTCCTTCACCACCGCTACCGTCGTATAATCTGTGGTAGAAGTTGAGTGCATTAGATTTGTGAATATCATGAACATACATATTGAAAAGAAATCTTAAAATGACATGTAACTTGTTCGGAGACTATTCGCTGGACACGATCAAGAAGTAGTCAATACAAGTTTCATATTTCTACAACGTGAAACAATTCTTCAACGCCGCAAACAGATCATTAATTGTTCCTAACATATCGTTTCATATTGGCCTTTATCACATGAGGCATCGGAGACCAATATTACTAACTAGGATTCCCATACGTATGTAATTTGAATATATGCAAAACATAATATGTTGATTGCTATCGTCAGGAGCCAAAATGTATCGAGATCCTCGACATTTATTAAAATATCACACCAAACAGAACACATAGCATTATATTTACCTTGATCAACACAGCCTAGGGTAATAAAATATGAACACAAAAAAGTCAACATTTAAGGCATACTATGAGTGGCCATGGGTTTAAAAAACGAGTGTGGGTGTTTGAAAGGCTAACTATGTACTAGGTTAGATTCACCAATAACTTGGAAGCGATTTGCCTGTTCACCAGTTTGAGTAAGATTCCTGAAATACCGATAGGGATCTACATTAAATAATTCCTGAATGGTGCACATTTAATCAGGGAAATTATGCATATAGTGTATCAAAATCACCGCTAGATGTTGGTCCATTAAAATCAAATAGTTCCATGCACAATGTTCTCAACCACTAACACTTATGTGTTAGCAAAATACACCGGTACGGTCAACTGATGGCAAAAATAATCTCCTAGATAAATTGAATTTACCATAACATGACGTTACTCAAGCACCTACCAACTCTGTCTTTCCCCGGATAAAACTCTCGACTAAGGACCTTCAGTCTGTTTTCCGCTAGCAGTTCCGCCATGTCCTTCGGCGTCAACATGCCGCCGCCATCTCGAAGCTCGGACGTTATCATGAGAATCAGAAGCGGCAACCCTTCACTAAGTTCTACAATAGGGTCCGAGTATTCGCCGTAATTCACACCGGGCGATTCGGCTCTCAGTAATTCCGATGTCTCTGTTGGCTTAAGAGGTTGCAGCTCACACACGTGATAGATACGCTGCAAACTTTCCAGCTGAAACTTCGTTGTAGAAGTCAAAATAACTTTAATATTGTTCTGTTTTAATAGGGCAACACACAGCTTGTGTAGAGGTTCGCGAGTTTCGGCTTCATTGTCGATAAAGTATTCGCCGTTGTCAAAAAGGAAAACGTATCGCGTTGTTCTAGTAGAAACAGCATAGACAAGCATTCTTTCCCACGACTTGACATCGTTTGCATGAGATTCGACAGAAACAGTCAACTGGGCGCATATATTGATGTACATTGCGGCTAGGTCGCTGGTCTCCTTCAAGTTAACGTAGACAAGTTCATCATATTGGCCCGAGACATTAGCCAAAAACTCCTTCGCTAGCCTTGATGTTCCAACAGATCGCATTCCAAAAATTCCGAACATTCTTTGTTTTTTGTACCAGGCAGCTTGCACATCGCGAAGTTCATCTTTCCGACCGAGGAACTGGGCCTCAAAGTAGATTTCTATTCCGAGATCCATTGTTAAAGTACTGTTGATATGCTTTGATACAGAAAAAAACACTAAACGACCTCCTTATCAAAGTTTTCTTCCATGAAATAATGAATCTTTCCGCGGTGTAAATTTAGGCGAAACATTAGTAAGACATATCTCTTAAAGCATTGTTAACGAACCTTAGATATTGTCGGTAACGCAATCAGCCATACATTTAATCGCTTTGAATTCGTAATAGTCCTTGTCTTCCTTTGAATTCTAAACAGTCATTAGCCTCTTTTGATAACGAATGTGTCAATATTTCCTCTTTAAGTCCAACTCATCATTATATCCACTCGAATTCCAACTAGTAAGTATCTCCCTTTGAATTATAAAGAGTCATTGAGGTTTTTTTATTAAAAAAAGCCATCTTCGTCCTTTAAATTTGGAAGAGTCATGATCACTTTTGAAATCCAGCGAATCATTATCTCCTGTTGACTTCTTAGGAATAATTGTCTCCCTCTGGTTTCTAACGAATCAGTATCACCTGTTGATGTCTTAAGGTCATTGCCTCCGCTTGAATTTAACGAATCCTTATCTCCCTTTAAATTGAAACGAGTCGTGGTTTGTGTCGACCGTTCGTTAACGAAACAAATTCTTCATCCAAACGGACAATTGTACTTGACGTTTTGCACATCAGAAAATAAAAGAAAAATAAATCTTAAAATGACAAAAAAAACAACAGTTTATAGCCGTTCGAGTACATATCTGCTGTCTGCTAAAAGTATTACGTTATAAACATGACGTAATATAACATATTAAAATGAAAATACTGATAAAAGAATCCAAACAAAAAGGATAAAATTAGAAATTAAAATTCCCCAAAAACACAACATTTTATATAGTATAAATAAACTTACCTTGTATATACATTCCTTATGTTCCATTATTTATATACTTTTTACATCACAACAACATTTTTTTAGTTATCATGGAATGCCAGGCTATTGTTGATAGAAGAAGACCCTGTTTGATCAAGCAATTGGAAGGTACAATCAAGCTTGCTTGAGTTACACTAAAAGTTTGAAGTTGTCAGACGAGAATTCAAAACCATGCAGATAGAGACCATGTCAAGTCAAGTAGGTTAAACACTTTACTACATAAACATTGGGCCAACATTCCTTTATTTAAATGTTTATACTTATCTTCCATATGTGAAGTGTTGGCATGAAGCAACACTGGACAAAGTCACTTGTTTCTGGATAATGCTCCAAGAAAGGATTAATGTAACACAATTGCACTATATTTAAAATTTAAAGTAACTGTCTAAGGGGCATAACTTTGTAACAAATCATCGGAATATGAACAGCTGAAAGTATGCGTATCTCCTCTTGGTAGTGAAACTTGACATAAAGTTTCATTGAATTCCAGTGTTAAGTTGCTGAGATATAGCCCGGAAAAGAATTGTGTACGGATAAACAGATGCACGCAGGGACGGACGGACGAAGCGGCGGGGTTATGCACCCCACAAAAAAAACTTTTTTTGGAAGGAGCATTAAAATAAAAGACAGCACTTACCCACGGTTTGTTTGGTTTTCTAATTCTTGAAGCCTCAACTTCATAAAGTAGGCTTGTAATTTCGGTAACATAGCCATGTCCCATATGTTACAGTTCCTGTGTATTCTTTAAATAAACATGGCATATGGTGTTGTTCTTCTTACCATTAAATTGTCATTGCATTTGGTAATAGAAGCTCTGTGTTTTGTTCGCTGAATTTTCCCATTTACACATTCCAAACAATAAGTTAACACTTTCTCCACAGCTTCTGTAATTAAGAAGGAATTTGTTTAGTTTAAACTTTTTTATTTTAGTTCAATTGCATCGAAAGCCTAAGGCTGATTTGAAACGCTCTCGAGGAGGCCGTTTCCTGGGACTATAACCAGTACTTTGTGTCTAGGGGGAGATATAAAGAACGCTCCTACAGTGGGGATCGAACCCGTGACCTCCCGGTCACTAGGCGGACACCATATCCACTACGCCCGCGACCTGGTATGGAATGCGTGTGAAGCAGATTTTTAATTTCAAGAAGTACAGTAGAATCTTTTTGATAGTTTAGGCTGCTAGAACGAGGTGATCTTTACTAACTCAGTTCTCTGTCTTTCAATATTTCCTTTTACACGTTTATATTCTATAATAGAATTGTCCTCTTGTGCAAGTTCTCTTACTGTATGGATGTAACCAGAGAATTTGGAATACAGCATATGGTTCACTAAAGCTGTGGATACGTTTGGTCTGCGGCGAGAAATGACCTTTTCAAAATTAGAGCTAGTAAGCTTCATACGTCTTTCGTTATCTCGCTTTGCATTTTAAATAGTCATTATCTCTTTTGAATCTCTATTGAATTCCAACAAATCATCATCTTCTTTTTTGAATTATATGGAAAAAAAATCAATTTCTTACGAATCATTACCACACTTTTGATACGTACGGTTCATTACCTCCGTTTGAATGTTAACGAGTCATATCTACCTATTAATACCAAACGAGTCGTGGTTTGTGTCTACCTTTTATTCATGAAAACAAGTTATTCGTTCAATCGTGAATATGTACTTGACGTTGTGCACATATGAAAATAAACGTATAATAAATCTTAAAATGCAAACCTCGAGTTTATAGATGTATGAGTACTTTACATATATATGACGGTGTGTGCCTAACGATTTGATGTTTTCGTCGCATCTTAAAACATACGATTATAATTTAGCATCTGTAAACGCAAACACAAACCGCGTTGCATCTATTAATTGCTGACGCGGGCTACACGGTCTACTACGTGGATATAGATCAATTAGGTTTAAATGAGTGTATCAGCATTAGGACAGCGCACTTGACAATTCATGCTGCGTCATATTACTGATTTGTCATGCGAGTCTTTAAGGTTCAATGCACGCTACCTTAGTATATTCAGCGGTATATGTACGCCTTTCAACGAGCACATCGTTTCTACCCTGCCAAACAAATAAATTGTGTATGTGTTGTTCTATAGTAAATATAATGCTATTTGGGGGTAAAAGGGTAGCGGCAGTTATCGATTCCAATCAAGATTATAATTTTTGCCATTATTTCTAAATTGAACACGTTCACCTGACGCCGACCTCAATATATGAATATTTTAAAGGGATCGAGCTTATAGACATTTGTTCCGATGAATCAGCTCAAATTTAGTCTTGTTGTTTAGTTTGATAATTATTTGAACGTATATGTCACTGGATATTAATTTTAAGTTGAAAGGATTCGATGAATTTAGCTTTCGATGTTTTCAGAGTGCATATATTAGCGGTTTTGCTTCGTTCATTATGTACCACAATTTAAATAACATTTTTCAATGGTACTTTTCAATTGTATTGCATGTGTAACAAAGATCAACTCATTTTAATATATCAAAGTACATGACGTTAATGGCCTTAAGCGTAAATAATAGAACACCCTACATATATAAAACAAATACATGTCCAAGGTTGTTTGGGGGAAAATGTGATACTATGAAAATCAAAGTTGTGTAAGAATGCGTCAATTATACTCAGTAAGACCTATATAATGGAAAGATTGCCCTGAATATTATTCTGGTAAGTATTTACTCTTTACTCTACTACTTTTATGTCATTTAACATTTTACATAATGCAACAGTTTATAATAACTAAAAACAATAATACAAATGTTACAATAAAATACTGATTAAAAGTGTTCAATAAAAGTTACGATGCACTATTTGCACTATTTGCACTATTTGCAGTTATTGTGGCAGTAAACACTCTATGCACAAAGATTGTTTCGCTTTTCAGTTCGTCCGAGTGTGAATGTCCAAGCACGATTGGAAGAAATCAATTGGATCATGTAAAAATGTGCTGTTAAAGCAACATTCAGTTGATAAACTCACAATCAACGCAACTGTTCATGGACTAGTTTTAATTAGTTCGCACTATCTGGGTGTTTGTAACCTCGACGTTTGAGTGAGGAATCGCCTTCAGCTTGCACTCAATGTCAGCCAGCTGTTGCCGTATTTTAACCACCTGGCCTTCATTGCAATCGCACGTGTAAAGGTATTCCAATCTAAACAGTTCCGTCTTGATCTTTGTAAACGTATCCCTGACCTTTGCATAGTCGCCCATTGCCTCGTACACCTTTGCGAGGCAGTCGTAACACTCAATCAAAAGGTGACTTTTCGGACGCTGCTTTATAACCTCATCACTGAAGGAAAGCACAGTTTTTCCAGTTTTAATACATTTAGCATTGTCCCCCTTTTTAACGGCCACTTTCATCACGTTGACCAAGCTTTCCACGTGAGTGCTTTTTCCAGACGCCACGTCCTCGCGTCCCCGTGCCGCTTTCTCGAACATTTCAGCTGCTTTGTCCATATTTCCCAGTTTGAAATACAACTTTCCCCTCGTGTCATTCAAAAACGCAATATCGTGTAGCTGCGGAAACCGTTGCTGTGCTAAAATTTCTTCCGCTTCGTCTAAAGCATGTAATGCTTCATCAAACGTTCCAACGGTAATGTATGCGTTTGCAATATCCGTCAACGAAGCAACAAGAGCAAGATCTGGAGCCTTGGATTTTTTCTTTATTTCAAGGCCTTCTTTAAAGTATTTTAGGGCCAACCTTCCGTTGCCCTTCTGGTCATACATGAGTCCAATGTTGTTCAATGTACTTCCAACACCCGGGTGATTTTCGCCTAGGATGTTTCGTCGACGTTTGAGGGAAACGAAGTGGTATCTCTCGGCCTCTTCGAATCTTCCTGTTGAAACATGTATGACTTTACAAGTAGGAATACTTTTTTAAACTAAATATGAAATACAATTCGTAAAGAAAGGTAGAATAAGAAAAAAGGACTATACTTTAATTATGTTTTCTTAACTATTCATTGTTCGACTGAGTTTCGGAAACAAGTTGCAATTCAAGGCAGGTGAACGGTAATTACAATCAACTATCAGAATAAATTGAGAAGTATATCAATCGATCGATAGTTAATGGTTCGATGAAATGCAAAACTAATAACATTCGAAACAAATTAATAATTCAACATAATAATATCAATTTGAAGCGATCATGAGATTAGATGTCTCGAAAGTTATCAAAGCACCCTTACCTAAGTTTGAAAGAGAAATTCCCATACTATTTAACGACTGAAGAGCAATGAGCTCAAATGGCTTTCCAGATAACAGCGAGATGGCCAACGACTTCTTGAAGTGACTATAGAAATCATTGGATCTGATAAGTTTTGAACTAAAAGGTTTTAAAAGTAAGGCACAAAAAAAACAATACGGACGTAGTTAAGTCAATTTTGAATATGTCCTTTGATAACGATGGGTGAGGTCTACTTGTTTTTCCCTGAACAATAATTGTATGACATATTAACAAGTCCAGATGGAAATATAGATTTCGAATAGTACATGTAACCATCGATAAAATATAAACTAATTTCATAATCAGAGGCGTCTGGTGTATCACAAATTTTGAGCAAACCTATAGACCCGATATATAACTTTTTTTTATATATTGATCTGCATGATGTGGAATGAACGTTTCCATTCTTGTCAGGAAATGGAAAAAACAAGAACGTTACATATAAATATGGAAAACATAACGTGTACTTTATAGCGTCTTCGTTTTGGTCCTGTAACATGAGGTTGTATCCGATGCGCTGATGCACTGTTGCGAACTGTAACGACTTTCCAGCGCCTTTCAATATGCTTAGAGCTGCGCTGTATTTTATGTGACCCTCTTTAAGATTTCCCTGAAAAAAAATGTTAAATAAATAATATTAAAATAATCTTAGAGTAAAGTTTGGGTCAATAGTATTTAATTCATTAGTATAAACATATATATATATATTACTATTCAGGCATCAATACTATTAGCCAGTTGACAGAAATATATCGCTCCTCCTGTCAGTTAAATGTCGAAGAGGGGTTGCCCAAGTTAATCGAGTAAAATATGTTACCATGTGCTTTTCTTTTTCAATGAAATTCAAAATCGATATATGTCAATTACATTCTTGAGGGACACGTTCTAATATCTACTTGTCAAAAACAATCGTATCGGAATTCAGTCTTCAAACTACCATGTGAGCCGCGCCATGTGAAAATGCCTTATGCCACATGCGGCCAACGTAGCTCCAGACCAGCCTTCGCATCCACACAATCTGGGCAGGAGCTACCATGTCCGCTATAAAGGCTCAAACAGATTTTGTGGTCTCATTATCGGTAACGGCAAATCCAGACAATTCAATGCGTATACGCTCGCTGGTCCGGAGCTCCGCTGGATGCATTTGGCATAAGGACCATTTTCCCATGACGCGACTCATATATTACATAAATGTTTAGTCAAGTGTACAGAAATAAGTGTACATGTTTCAGACTTCCATGTATTTTGTTGGTGTGGAGTGGGAGGGGAAAATGGCAAACAAACTCAATATATGTTTATTATCAATTTATTGACGTCGATCAATATAGTCACGTTACGGAACGACCTGTACAAAGACAATTACAACCATTTTACAAACATAAGAAACCATGGTATATTATGAAATACGAAATGAAATTAATATCAATTTTATATCACACACATATCACAATACAAGGGTACACAATTACTCTGCTAATATATAAATACCTAAACTCACCAAGCTGATACAACAAAGGGGAACACGTGGAGGACTTGCGTCTACTTTTTGCTCTGGATGAATGCAAGCGTGGTAAGTAAATTCATAAAGAAATAAGGCGTTGTATTGAATGACCGGTGAGAATCATGCATCGGAGCAATTCTTGTTTAGGATTGGATAACTATTCGAGCTATTTTACTCTAGGAACATGTATTTTATACATCATTCCATATATTTACCTTGACATTAGTATACAGGCTTCCCACTGCCAGATCTACAGCAGCTTTGTCCATTTCTTTGCCGTAACGGTCTGCTGCACGATGACATTGATTGTAGAAATCCTCCGCGTTACCTGGAAATAATAACTATTAATAAAAAATAGTACATATCGTTACTTTAAATAGTAACAAAATGTGTTATAAATTGCGTAGTTGGTCTGGGCCAAAAAGTCCACATCAAAGAAAATGCATGGCATAAAAGAAAATGAATGGATTCGGGAGAAATCCTGATCACCCACCAACACCAACATAGATCTACTCGTACATGTATTGACTTTGATGCCGAGTGGTGAAAGTGGGACATTTCAGTTAAATACATACTTAAATCATTTACTGGATGTTAAAGAAAACAAAAATCGAAAAGGTTAGTTATTACCCTTTAAATTGTTAATGTAACGTATTAAATAACCAAACATCATGAAATTTATTAACTTTTTATTGCACCGTTTTACTTCAGAGCTCATTTCTGTTACTACATGTACATTAAGACATTTAGACCAAACTAGTTCACAAACTTCTAGCGTTTCTTTTACAAACATGAAAGTGGTATAGACTATAATGCTTATTGTATTATCAAAAAAAACCAGAGCATATAGTTTATTTGCGACTTAAGCATATATAGCTCATCGTCAAAAAACAATAAAGCAAAAATGCCAACATGAATATACATGCGTCAGAATAACAACAACACAAACATAGAAAGATAAAGTGAAAATAAAAAACATACAATTAAATTTGGATGCATTTGTTGTACAAACATGTGGATTTTCGTGAGAATGTAGCATGTAAGTGAAGGCTCGTTCTGTTTTTACAAAGTTAAATGAATGTTTAAAATCCGCAATTGTTATCATATTCGTGTATGATCGTGAGAGAAAACTGTTTTTTTTTTATTTGGAGCTCAAGTGTACATTTCCTCAACATTCTAGTGTATTAATATTCACTTGTATAGGATGTTTTCACAAATGCGTCAAGTACGTTATTTGACGGAAGTTAAATACGCCAGCAAATGTTGAGTGTCTTCTTTTTATAACAAGTTTAAGCGGAAAATATACATGAAAAAGATAATAAAATACTTTGGTCAATACTAGATAAAGTAATGTTGCAAAACAGTTACAATTTCCTATAACATAAAAAGCAGCATTAGTTTATATCCAACAATTAAAAATTAAAGAAAGCGGTCCTATGTTGTAAGTGTTCATAATTGCGATGTAAATTAACTTATGTTTAATACTAACACGACACTCGATATTTTTCTAGAAACACAGATGGAAATGGACGCGCCTCATTTGTTGCAAACTCGGATCAGTTTATTGCTTTACCTGCGAGATATTTCTCAATAAACTCTGTGGACTCAGTTGCCATCCGAATAAAGAACGTGTAAGTGTCCTGTGTAGTGTACTGTATCTCCAGCAACAGCTTCTGCAGGTTTGGCTGCTCAAATGCAAAGTCCGCCAAGGCGCTCGCATACTCCTGTGACGTAAAACGTCGAGATATGCTCGTCATTACCTCGGTGAACGTTTGGCAGAAACGCTTGCGGATTTCTGGAAAGGTTTGGGAATTTTAATAAGGTTTGTTGAGACAATCTCCAGTCAGTTGAAGAACCAGTACTTAGTGTCTTCAGACCTTAAAATCTTGCAAACTCCATCAGAGTGGGGATCGAATGCGGTACCTCAATATCTCAATATCTCACTTTGTCCACAACGCCGTCGCGACATTTGACTAGTTTAACCCTATATTATTTAAAGCCAAGCTTTCATGCTACACATATAATTCAAAATCTATTGACATCCATGTTTACCAGATTTCGTTACTTAATGAAATATATCAGTGCATCCATTTTGTTGTACATACGGCATTATAATGAAATTGTAAATCCTATGAATTATATTCACAAAAACGGTAAAATAAGTTAAGGCGTCCGTCAAATATATATACATACAGATCTGCATACATTTGTACAATTATTAAATACATTGTTCCAGTTTCAATCTATCATTAGCGAAATAAACCAGCATCATAATTATTGGGTAACAATGGAGTCAATAACCCCTTAAAATAATAAATACAGGTCAAAGTAACTTAACTCATTCGGATGGGAATATTTCTGTTCGGTAAATATGCTGGAGGAATATTAACTTTAAGAAAAGGTATCGGCCCTGACAAAAATGTAATTATTGGTCCCAACACCCACGCAATTTCATGACATGATAAGCACCGTATGTATTGGTATTGGAGCAACTTAAACGTTTGATATAAAAGGCAATTGAATTATATGTGTGCTACCTGGAATGTGCCGCAAAGCGAAAAACGTTTTGAGACACTCCCGCAAGATTCCCTGTATATTGAAACGCCTATTCGCGGGATCATAGGTAATGAAGTGACGCCTTAGTTTAGGGACCAGCACTTGGTCCTTCACCACCGCTTCAGTCGGGTAATCTGCGGTTGAAGTAGAGTGCATTAGATTTGTTAGAAAAACACGAACATACTCCTTGAAAAAAAATCTTGAATAAACATGTTACTAGTTCAAGGACTATTTGCTGGACACGATCAGAAAATAGTGAATACAAGTTTCATATTTCCACAACGTAAAACAATGCTTCGATGCAAAATATTCATTCATTTTTCTTAACATATCGTATCATATGCCTTTATCACATGATGCATCTATATATATATATTGATCAGCACAGCCTTGAGTTATAAAATACTGAAAACTTTGTACCAGGTTAAGTTCACCAATAACTAGCTAGCGATTTGCCTGTTCAGAAGTGAGACTAACTATTACTGCAAGGAGAAAAACTATATAAGAATTATTTCTTTCGTTTCAATCCTTTTCTTATACTTATTGTATTGTGCATGATCTAATGTACTATGTGTTTGCCAAAAGAAATAAATATTTTTAAACTAGAAGTGCGCGGGTGTGAAATAACGTCAACTTTCTTAACTTAAAAGGCCAACTACGTTTTTGCGCCATGTATAGTTAAAATATTACGAAGAAATGATCGGAAGTTTCTTCCTTTAACTAGCCTGCAATATTGTCACACTTTTGGACCATGTTCTAAAGCATGTGATTAAGAAATCAACTTTGAATTGTGTTCAGTTTAAAACTACCGAGGAGCGATCTGGCCTCTTCTGCTGTGAACGAGCCTGGGATATAATCCAATTCTGAGAACCGTCTCTGCAGCACGGGGCTCAGTCGATTGATGAACAGCCGGTAAACGTCAGCTGAAAAAGTGATACAATTTTATAATGCTTGCGTTAGATACCTGAAATACCTTTAATACCGATAGGGATATACATTAAATAATGCCTGAATGATGCACATCTTACCGGGTGAATATGCATACAGTTTATCAAAATCACCGCTAGATTTTGGTCCATTCAAAATAAATTATTCCATGAACAATATTCTTAACCAATAACATTTATTTATTAGCGAAATACACAGGTACAGTCAACTGATGGCAAAAAGAAACTCCTCTATAAATTAAATTTACCATTAAATTACGTTACTCAATCACCTACCAATTCTGTCTTTTCCCGGATAAAACTCTCGACTAAGAACCTTCAGTCTATATTCCGCTAGTAGCTGTGCCATGTCCTTCGGTGTCAACATGCCTCCGTCACCTCGAAGCTCGGACGTTATCATGAGAATCAGAAGCGGCAACCCTTCACTAAGTTCGACAATAGGGTCCAAGTATTCGCCGTAGTCCACCTCCGGCGCTTCGGCTCTTAGTAACTCCGTCGTTTCTGTCGGCTTTAGCGGTTGCAGCTCACACACGTGATAGATACGCCGCAAACTTTCCAGCTGAAACTTCGTTGTAGAAGTCAAAATAACTTTTATATTGTTCTGTTTCAAAAGTGCAACAAACACATTTTGTAGAGGTTCGCGAGTTTCGACTTCCTTGTCAATAAAGTATTCGCCGTTGTCAAAAAAGAATACGTATTGCTTTTTTCTAGTGGAAACAGCACAGACAAGCATGCTTTCCCACGACTTGACATCGTTTGGATGAGATTCAACAGAAACAGTCAACTGGGCGCATATATTGACGTACATTGCGGCTAGGTCGCTGGTCTCCTTCAAGTTAACATAGACTAGTTCATCATATTGGCCCGATACACTATCCAAAAACTCCTTCGCTAGCCTTGATGTACCAACAGATCGCATCCCGAAAATTCCGAACATTCTTTGTTGTTTGTTCCATGCAGCTTGCAAATCGCGAAGTTCATCTTTTCGACCGACGAACCGGGCCTCAAAGTAGGTTTCTGTTCCGAGAACCATTATTAAAATTCTGTTGCGGTGCTTTGATACGGATGAAAACGATAAACTACCTCCTTATCGAAGTTGTCTTCCATGCAATAATAAATCTTACCGCGGTGTACATTTAGGCGAAATAGTATTAAGTCATATCTGTCAAAGCATTTTTAACGAACCGTAGATATTGTCGGTAACGGAATCAGCCATACATAATCTCGCTTTGAATTCGTTAAAATCCTTGTCTTCCTTTGAATTCTAAACAGTAATTAGCCCCTTTTGATTTCGAATTGTCAATATTTGCCCTTCATGTCCAATGCATCATGATCTTTTTTTGAATTCCAACAAGTAATTATTTCCCTTTGAATTCAAAAGAATCATCATCTCATGTACCTAGTACATGTATTTAAATCATCGTCTGTTTATATACACATGTGTTAGTACAGCTCAAATATCAATTAACGCACTGAACCGGTAACACAAAGTCTACTGAAGTACGGTTTGATGTTTATGCCTGCTGCATTTGGTTTTACCAACGAAACATGCGGAGGTTTATATACTTTAAACCTCACATGACTTTTTGGTCTGTTGAACACTTCTATAACATACATATTATATTTCTGTATATTACAATTCTCCTTTAACGATCTCAATTAAACCTCAATGTGTATTGTCTGTTTTACATATCGACTTCGGTATTTAACGTTCATGTTTCAGTCGTATGTATACATTGCTACCACATTCAGCATATATCGAGTTAATATCGAGTCGATGTGGACTACATTGTGTCAGCATTAAGTGTATTGTACATTTCGTGTAGTGTTTATTAGTTCAACAACTTGAATGGCTGATCTAAAAATATGATCTTTAAATGTAAATGGCATAATTTCAAAAGTGAGACAAATATTATTGCGTAACTTTTTTATGTTTTATGTTTTAGGTTATAGGTCACACATTGAACACAGTCACTTTAAGTCCCTCGGTTGGTTGGTTACCTGTCAATAAAAGAGTTGAGCAGATTACATTGTGTCATGTTTATAAATCAAGGAAAGGTCAAAGTCCTGATTATATGGATCATTATTTTAAGCCTTTAGAAACAGTCCATTCTTACAATACAAGATCCTGAGAAAAGGGATCTTTCCAGCCCCCACCAGCTTAGGGCTTTTCTAAAACATTTTCTTATGTTGGGTCTAATCTTTGGAATTCTCTTCCTACTGATATAAGGAATCTGTCCAGCCTTGCTCAGTTTAAACAAGCAACTATCGATCAATATTTTAATTTGTAAAGTTATTACCATTTTTAGTTAAACTTTTACTAGATGTTTTGCAATACCGTGATATGATTTTATAGGTAAATATTG
Organism: Dreissena rostriformis; assembly: GCA_007657795.1. NCBI lineage: Eukaryota > Metazoa > Mollusca > Bivalvia > Myida > Dreissenidae > Dreissena > Dreissena rostriformis. Next base: position 64,140 of record VMBQ01011206.1, on the reverse strand, counting down.
TGCAAAGTTGTCGTGTGTTCCTGTCAGTATTAATTAGCATTGTAGTCATTTAAGTCTTTCATTTTACGTTTTTTTTTTTTTTTTAAATGATGAAATTGTATATGTGCTTTTTTTGCTCCTAATCTATCATTTTGCATTTAAGTGTAAGATTATTTTAAACCTCTCTACGTCAGACCACTATAATTTTAATGAATGCAAATATATGTCATGTTTCTACTTGTAAGAGAATAGCAATCTTCACATCCTATAATAATGGCCACTATATCATAAAGATGTTGCTATTAAATTTCCAAACTTCATTTATGTTAATATTGTTCCAAACATTCAAATATTTTCTTTATAGAACCATTATTATTATTATATAAGATTTATCATTAATTACAATAGTTATTTTATTTATAAATATTGATGTAAATAAACTTTTAACATTTTCTTACATTATTAGAACATCTTTTTAATTTCTGATATGCATACATGATTTTGTCACATTATTAAACATCTGTTGATAATTTCTGACATACAGTTATGATAATTAAATTTACTTATAAATTCCTATCATATTATTTATATTATCTGTAATTAAATTTCTATCATATTGTTATATTGTATAACATATTATTTATGTTATAAGAATAAACAATATGCATATGCTGTTACGTAACACTAGGCTAGTCGTACGGGGCCGTACGGCTAGCCACTGTCGAGAAGGCAAGCCTCGCGCTTCCATGGTTCTAAGCCTCGCATGATAAACTTGATCTTTATCCAAAACTCACATAATATTATCTATATTGAGAATTTACGCCAGGGTCAACAATGAAACTTTTCCTATTGGCTAGTCATACGGCCCCGTACGGCTAGCCTATTTGCTAGTCGTACGACTCTGTACGTATAGCCATTCCTATGGGGATTGTCTAGCCTATTATAACAAATAAATATATTGATTATTTATTGCGTCATGAGAAAACGTGCTAATACATGTACTTAAAATTGTGTGCTATCACGCAGGCTGATTAGATGATAATTGTTTTTAGCAACATGAACGTCCCGCAAGATAATCAGTGCTTAGATAGTGCAATTCCAACAATTCTAGCCTTTAGACCAGCTCGTGTAGTCGTCGTCACGGATTTTGCAGTCTGGTTTATGTTTCGTCGTGGCTGGAAATCCGATTCGTGCATAGTTTATAAAGGGTGTAAAAAAGGGAGATATGAAAATGTAAATTTATTTTGCCAAACAACAATTGCTGTAATCAATATAAATTACAGTTATGGAGTATATAAATTCGCATTATACATGCAAATATCAAATGTATAATGAAAATTGCGATATCACAATGAGAAAAGTTTATAACAAAAAAAAAAAGGAAACTTAACGTGAAAAGGATAAAACGATAAAAGAGAATGGGAAACGTAAATTCATGAATACAACTGTATGTAATTTCTGACACTTTTAGATTTTCATTGAACGTTTTCTTAGGGCATCTGCTTTTAGCAGCCTCAATATTCCTTGAACTATGTTTGTAAAACTGTACACAATTTGAACGCTGGTACAGTTCAATTTTGCCTATTAATGCACCATAAGTGGAAAATTTTCCCCAACGGTTAAAGACACGGCCATTTTCAGAGAACTGATAGATTGCTTGTATGAAACCATCTATTTATCAATCGTCTAAAAGATAATTAAATTATTTGTGTAACTCAATTTCTAAGACCTACCTTTGACGGCTGTCGTCATTGAATTTCATCATATCGTTGCCGCAACTCATTAAAAACAGTTTTTCACACCTTATACTTTTATGATCGTCGACTAATTAAAGAATCAAATTAGAAACCGTATTACATGAAAGGAAGTCGAAAAAAACAGTTGTTCACAACTTACTTAGGAACGTCGACTAATAAAGAATCAATGACAATTCTATACTTTATTAAGCAGTACGGCTAGACAATCCCCATAGTAAAGGCTATACGTACCGAGCCGTACGACTAGCCGATAGGCTTGCCGTACGGGGCCGTATGACTAGCCACTAGGCTAGTCGTACGGGGCCGTACGGCTAGCCACTGCCTTCTTTTAAACTGCTAAATAGAATCTGTTTAACGAGTAAATAGTCGATCGTTTAAGTATGAATGAACCAATAAGCATGTGTCTATTTTTCAAAATCATGTTACTGATAATTTAATTGTTTCTTATATTAATTAACGGTGTTAAATTTCAAGTGACAGTTGAATGTTAGAATACAATGTGAAATTTTGGTACTGTGTAGGACGGGTTTTGCGCGATACCGACGCGTTTTACGTTGCGCGCCTTCTTTCCAAAATGGCGGTCTGAACGAATGAGAAAGTGTGAAAATTTAAAATATTACAGATTTTCTGGAAAAACGGCACTTTTGGTATAGATCAATATGATTTTATTTGGTTCATTTAATTAGAAATCACTATGTTTATCAGATTGTTATTGTTTTGTAGTACTAGTTTGGATTGACTACACCGTAGCGTTCGTTTTTTGGTAAAACAAAGTCAAAGAATGGAACAGAAAGACAACACAAAGGAGTCTAAGCAGATTTACTGAGCCGATTTATAAAATAAGGCTGTACATTTTGATTCCTTGTTAACATGACGTATTTTTATTTGAGGTAAAAATAAAACCTTTTGCTTACTTAAAAGTGATACACGATAACGTCAACATAAAATTTAAAATGAAACTTTACCAAATTGACTCTTGTTATTGGGAAACTTTGATAAATCTCATTTATGATTAAGAGTTGTTGAATATATGGATGTCTTCTTTAAAACTGTTCAGGTACAGGAGCATGTAAGTAATATTGGTAAAGATTTTGATATCTATTTCCAGTGAAAAATATAATACACACGATCAGATATCCCAGAGAAAATGCCTGCTAAACGAAAAGCAAGTGCGAACAAAGGAGATGAGAAGACCTCTCCGTCAACAACTTCCCGCAGCGGCAGATCAGGGCGCAGTGCCTCTGCGGTTGCTAGTGCTCCCGTTGAGGTGAAAGATACCAAAAAGAGGAAGGCAAGTTCTAGCCCTGCTCCAGCCAAGAAAGGCAGAAAGCAGAGTCCAAGCCCGGGGCCTGTTTCTAGGTAACCAACACATGTGAAAGACAAGCAGTTAGTACTGAACATTGGGTCCTGTCACTTATGGATTTTCCAAGACCTCACTAGATTATACCATACCTATTAATAATATAGATATGTCTGTCATACAGTCCTTTTCCTGGCCATTTTGGGAAAAATACAATTTCGGGATTTGTGATTTTTTTCAAGCGAAATGTTCACTGATTTGTGTAAATTAATTTAATATAACAGTCTTCAAAATTAGCTTTGAAAAGTTACATGCCAGTCGGGCCAGTTACTTAAGAATTTTTACATGCACAACATATTTTTTACGCCTCCCAATTATAATCATGATTGATTGTTCGGGAGTATACCGTAGATAGATACATGCCCAAACTTTTTTAACCAAAAATATAACAAATCACAACATTTTAACACTAACATGCTACACATAGTAAAGCAGAACATTTGTTTCAATAGTAGTGAATACGCTGACATCTAATCAGTCACTAGAATTAAGACGGTCCATCGTTACACCAGTGCTCTTGAAAAGAGCGTTCTCTGGTTTTCGTACCATTTCTTGGCTTCCTTTTTCTCTTAATCATTGTCAATTTTCTATTTTGGAAGTGTTTTATCGGGCTTAGCCCCATCAACATACCTAAGGCAGGGGTTTTTTTTGCCTGCTTTTATAGCCGATTAACGGCTATGTTCCCAATGGCAAAAGGTATATTTTTTTCCCAAAATTTGGAAAAAAAAAACCAATTTAAAAAAAAATAATTTTTTTTTAGAAGTGTCTAATGCTTATTTTATCACAATTTTATTTCAATTACATGTAACAAAGTACATAATGATTTATAGGAATTTGATCTTTTAATTTGAATTATTATACAGATTTATATCAATATATATGGTTGTACTAAAGTGCTACCAATGAAGGCTACTGAATTTATTTTCCCAATTTCTTGAAAATGCCGATAAAATTCCCAATTCCAAAGCCATGGGCTATCTTCTCAAAAAGGGAAAAAAAAACCTGGTAAGGTACTGCATCGCCTCTATGTCGACAATGACATTTGTTTACATTGAAGAAAATGGAAGCGTATTACTTGATTGAAATAATCAATTCAAAAAGCATCTTCTCGATTGTGTCTAGAGAAACCGTCGATAAGAACCGAATGTGACCGAACTTCATCGGTCAAAAACAATAACGATGACGTGTGCAAGCAGGTGCGTGTTGTTAAACCAATCGAATTTCATTGTTTTACAACTTCCGGCAAGGTGTTTGTTTGCAAAATTGAAAAATAGATTTGCAAATATCAAGAACAATTTACGATTTTTTTATAAACTGTCAATTGGCTTCAATAATTTACATGCCCGGCGGGCCACAAACGTGAATTTTTTTGTGTGCCCGGCAGTAATTTTACTCGCCTCGGGCGATCGGGCATGTGCTAATTTCGAAGACTGATATAACTCTTGATAAAAATTAAAAATATAAGAACACAGGGAATAATCTACCCACGCGTCCCGCGTCTATGACGCACAAATATCGAAATAGACGCATAGTTTTGAAATATGTGCGACGCATTGCTGAAACGAATCTGTTAATGCATACACGAAACACGATGAGTTTAACCGAGTTAGGCTTGAAGAATGCAACAGTCTTTTGATTGGCTCTAGTTGAGCCTCTGCTGTATAATACGAACCAATTAGAATTGGCCTTTAAAATAGAGTGTGTTATGATATTTTCTAGAGTCCCCAGATGAAGGCCAGCTTCAAATTTTTGTAACTTAGTCATAAATAATACAGAAATAATGCCCCCGAAATAAGGTGTTGAAGATGGATCCAAAACAAACAACTCTAAACTTTAATAACGGTAGGTCAACAGCTCCCAATTCTGATGTTAACAATAATATTATCATGCTCGCAATTCGGATGTTAACAATGATATTATCATTGACTTGAATCAAGTTGAAATGTTGCAGGCCTTTTTCTGTCTATTTGGGGAAAATTTACCTAGCAAAATGGGGATTTTTCGAGACGCGAAATCTTTCAAATTGGGAAGAATTTTCATCGACAAAAGCATTATTTGGGCAGGGGGTTTTCCAGCCATTTTGGATAAAAATCATATAAATTATGGTTATATATTTTGGAGGTTGTTTAAAAAATAAAATTGAGATATAAGAGTCTAATAATCATAAGTCATAAGACACTTTTTTCTAAAAAAAAAAGGGGGATTTTTTTTCCAAAATAGGGGAAAAAAGTACACTTTTCTGATGGGGGACGGGGCCGA
>VMBQ01011206.1:43453-56635 GCA_007657795.1 Dreissena rostriformis | reverse complement strand
TTTTTTTTTTTTTTTTTTTACCTTAAATTGGGAATTTTTTGGACAGCAATTGGGAAATTTGTAGTTTTTTCGTAATTGGGAAAGTGCCGTTTACCGGTACTTTATAAAGAAGGAAACAAATCGCTGTTTTCTAAAATTGAATTTGTTAACCCTTTCCCGCTCAGAAGCAAATGAAAATGGCTTTTGCAGCCAGCATTTAACCTGAACAGCCTGCGAGTAACTTGCAGGCTGTTCAGGTTTTCTGCTGTTTTCTGCTCATGAATACAAAATGTATCTTAGGCTTGGAAATGAAGCCTTTAAAACTTGATTCTAGTAAGAAAGGTCATCATTTTTTTTTTTTTAAGGGACCACTAACGTGTTAAAATACATATCTGAGTGGTAAAGGGTTTAAACCATTTTGCTTTGGGAAAGGAGTCTTTGTAACAGACCTGTTGATACGCTAGGAAAAGGCCTGATACATGTACCTTAAGATACATTGGTCTTCTGTAGGGATGTGTGCATGTGTCAGTGAACTAAAAGAATAATTGATGTACCTCTCTTTGTAGACAACCATCAAGGGGTAGGGCAGCTGCTGCTCAAAAGCCAGAAGTTGAGGAAAAGAAGTCAGCAGGACGTAGCAAAAGCAATAAAAAGGAGGAGAGTAAGTGGTTATAGTGGATGTTGCAGACTTTTCCCTAGGTTTTTGGTTGAGGCACATTTGTGCTTGACTGTCATATTATATATTAATTTCTCTATTACTTAAGCGCTCAAACAAGCACAAAAAAAGAAAATTTAAGCATATGATTAGGGGTACCCTTGATTAGGAAATTTAGGCCAAGGGGTACGCTTGATCAGGGTTGGCATAAAACCCGGGTTTTATAGTATTGACCGGCCCGGGCGGGTAATACTGGGAAAACCCGGGTTTTACTGGGCAATACTGGGTAATAAAGATATTGCAATATTGTATAACTTATACGATAATAATGAGTTTGTACATATTAAAGAACATATCTATTAACAATTTTTAACTATTAGTTACATTGTCAACTTCTAATTCATGTGAAAACATATTCATAATTCCTTCTCATTTTCATGAAAATGGAAATTCTTTTTCTTTGTCTGTTTGGATGGGCATTACTTGGGTATCGAAGATATTACACAATTATACAACAGCACAACTTGCATAATGATAATNTTGAATGGATATTTGGTGGACATACATCATTGTTGAATGGATATTTGGTGGACATACATCATTGTTGAATGGATATTTGGTGGACATACATCATTGTTGAATGGATATTTGGTGGACATACATCATTGTTGAATGGATATTTGGTGGACATACATCATTGTTGAATGGATATTTGGTGGACATACATCATTGTTGAATGGATATTTGGTGGACATACATCATTGTTGAATGGATATTTGGTGGACATACATCATTGTTGAATGGATATTTGGTGGACATACATCATTGTTGAATGGATATTTGGTGGACATACATCATTGTTGAATGGATATTTGGTGGACATACATCATTGTTGAATGGATATTTGGTGGACATACATCATTGTTGAATGGATATTTGGTGGACATACATCATTGTTGAATGGATATTTGGTGGACATACATCATTGTTGAATGGATATTTGGTGGACATACATCATTGTTGAATGGATATTTGGTGGACATACATCATTGTTGAATGGATATTTGGTGGACATACATCATTGTTGAATGGATATTTGGTGGACATACATCATTGTTGAATGGATATTTGGTGGACATACATCATTGTTGAATGGATATTTGGTGGACATACATCATTGTTGAATGGATATTTGGTGGACATACATCATTGTTGAATGGATATTTGGTGGACATACATCATTGTTGAATGGATATTTGGTGGACATACATCATTGTTGAATGGATATTTGGTGGACATACATCATTGTTGAATGGATATTTGGTGGACATACATCATTGTTGAATGGATATTTGGTGGACATACATCATTGTTGAATGGATATTTGGTGGACATACATCATTGTTGAATGGATATTTGGTGGACATACATCATTGTTGAATGGATATTTGGTGGACATACATCATTGTTGAATGGATATTTGGTGGACATACATCATTGTTGAATGGATATTTGGTGGACATACATCATTGTTGAATGGATATTTGGTGGACATACATCATTGTTGAATGGATATTTGGTGGACATACATCATTGTTGAATGGATATTTGGTGGACATACATCATTGTTGAATGGATATTTGGTGGACATACATCATTGTTGAATGGATATTTGGTGGACATACATCATTGTTGAATGGATATTTGGTGGACATACATCATTGTTGAATGGATATTTGGTGGACATACATCATTGTTGAATGGATATTTGGTGGACATACATCATTGTTGAATGGATATTTGGTGGACATACATCATTGTTGAATGGATATTTGGTGGACATACATCATTGTTGAATGGATATTTGGTGGACATACATCATTGTTGAATGGATATTTGGTGGACATACATCATTGTTGAATGGATATTTGGTGGACATACATCATTGTTGAATGGATATTTGGTGGACATACATCATTGTTGAATGGATATTTGGTGGACATACATCATTGTTGAATGGATATTTGGTGGACATACATCATTGTTGAATGGATATTTGGTGGACATACATCATTGTTGAATGGATATTTGGTGGACATACATCATTGTTGAATGGATATTTGGTGGACATACATCATTGTTGAATGGATATTTGGTGGACATACATCATTGTTGAATGGATATTTGGTGGACATACATCATTGTTGAATGGATATTTGGTGGACATACATCATTGTTGAATGGATATTTGGTGGACATACATCATTGTTGAATGGATATTTGGTGGACATACATCATTGTTGAATGGATATTTGGTGGACATACATCATTGTTGAATGGATATTTGGTGGACATACATCATTGTTGAATGGATATTTGGTGGACATACATCATTGTTGAATGGATATTTGGTGGACATACATCATTGTTGAATGGATATTTGGTGGACATACATCATTGTTGAATGGATATTTGGTGGACATACATCATTGTTGAATGGATATTTGGTGGACATACATCATTGTTGAATGGATATTTGGTGGACATACATCATTGTTGAATGGATATTTGGTGGACATACATCATTGTTGAATGGATATTTGGTGGACATACATCATTGTTGAATGGATATTTGGTGGACATACATCATTGTTGAATGGATATTTGGTGGACATACATCATTGTTGAATGGATATTTGGTGGACATACATCATTGTTGAATGGATATTTGGTGGACATACATCATTGTTGAATGGATATTTGGTGGACATACATCATTGTTGAATGGATATTTGGTGGACATACATCATTGTTGAATGGATATTTGGTGGACATACATCATTGTTGAATGGATATTTGGTGGACATACATCATTGTTGAATGGATATTTGGTGGACATACATCATTGTTGAATGGATATTTGGTGGACATACATCATTGTTGAATGGATATTTGGTGGACATACATCATTGTTGAATGGATATTTGGTGGACATACATCATTGTTGAATGGATATTTGGTGGACATACATCATTGTTGAATGGATATTTGGTGGACATACATCATTGTTGAATGGATATTTGGTGGACATACATCATTGTTGAATGGATATTTGGTGGACATACATCATTGTTGAATGGATATTTGGTGGACATACATCATTGTTGAATGGATATTTGGTGGACATACATCATTGTTGAATGGATATTTGGTGGACATACATCATTGTTGAATGGATATTTGGTGGACATACATCATTGTTGAATGGATATTTGGTGGACATACATCATTGTTGAATGGATATTTGGTGGACATACATCATTGTTGAATGGATATTTGGTGGACATACATCATTGTTGAATGGATATTTGGTGGACATACATCATTGTTGAATGGATATTTGGTGGACATACATCATTGTTGAATGGATATTTGGTGGACATACATCATTGTTGAATGGATATTTGGTGGACATACATCATTGTTGAATGGATATTTGGTGGACATACATCATTGTTGAATGGATATTTGGTGGACATACATCATTGTTGAATGGATATTTGGTGGACATACATCATTGTTGAATGGATATTTGGTGGACATACATCATTGTTGAATGGATATTTGGTGGACATACATCATTGTTGAATGGATATTTGGTGGACATACATCATTGTTGAATGGATATTTGGTGGACATACATCATTGTTGAATGGATATTTGGTGGACATACATCATTGTTGAATGGATATTTGGTGGACATACATCATTGTTGAATGGATATTTGGTGGACATACATCATTGTTGAATGGATATTTGGTGGACATACATCATTGTTGAATGGATATTTGGTGGACATACATCATTGTTGAATGGATATTTGGTGGACATACATCATTGTTGAATGGATATTTGGTGGACATACATCATTGTTGAATGGATATTTGGTGGACATACATCATTGTTGAATGGATATTTGGTGGACATACATCATTGTTGAATGGATATTTGGTGGACATACATCATTGTTGAATGGATATTTGGTGGACATACATCATTGTTGAATGGATATTTGGTGGACATACATCATTGTTGAATGGATATTTGGTGGACATACATCATTGTTGAATGGATATTTGGTGGACATACATCATTGTTGAATGGATATTTGGTGGACATACATCATTGTTGAATGGATATTTGGTGGACATACATCATTGTTGAATGGATATTTGGTGGACATACATCATTGTTGAATGGATATTTGGTGGACATACATCATTGTTGAATGGATATTTGGTGGACATACATCATTGTTGAATGGATATTTGGTGGACATACATCATTGTTGAATGGATATTTGGTGGACATACATCATTGTTGAATGGATATTTGGTGGACATACATCATTGTTGAATGGATATTTGGTGGACATACATCATTGTTGAATGGATATTTGGTGGACATACATCATTGTTGAATGGATATTTGGTGGACATACATCATTGTTGAATGGATATTTGGTGGACATACATCATTGTTGAATGGATATTTGGTGGACATACATCATTGTTGAATGGATATTTGGTGGACATACATCATTGTTGAATGGATATTTGGTGGACATACATCATTGTTGAATGGATATTTGGTGGACATACATCATTGTTGAATGGATATTTGGTGGACATACATCATTGTTGAATGGATATTTGGTGGACATACATCATTGTTGAATGGATATTTGGTGGACATACATCATTGTTGAATGGATATTTGGTGGACATACATCATTGTTGAATGGATATTTGGTGGACATACATCATTGTTGAATGGATATTTGGTGGACATACATCATTGTTGAATGGATATTTGGTGGACATACATCATTGTTGAATGGATATTTGGTGGACATACATCATTGTTGAATGGATATTTGGTGGACATACATCATTGTTGAATGGATATTTGGTGGACATACATCATTGTTGAATGGATATTTGGTGGACATACATCATTGTTGAATGGATATTTGGTGGACATACATCATTGTTGAATGGATATTTGGTGGACATACATCATTGTTGAATGGATATTTGGTGGACATACATCATTGTTGAATGGATATTTGGTGGACATACATCATTGTTGAATGGATATTTGGTGGACATACATCATTGTTGAATGGATATTTGGTGGACATACATCATTGTTGAATGGATATTTGGTGGACATACATCATTGTTGAATGGATATTTGGTGGACATACATCATTGTTGAATGGATATTTGGTGGACATACATCATTGTTGAATGGATATTTGGTGGACATACATCATTGTTGAATGGATATTTGGTGGACATACATCATTGTTGAATGGATATTTGGTGGACATACATCATTGTTGAATGGATATTTGGTGGACATACATCATTGTTGAATGGATATTTGGTGGACATACATCATTGTTGAATGGATATTTGGTGGACATACATCATTGTTGAATGGATATTTGGTGGACATACATCATTGTTGAATGGATATTTGGTGGACATACATCATTGTTGAATGGATATTTGGTGGACATACATCATTGTTGAATGGATATTTGGTGGACATACATCATTGTTGAATGGATATTTGGTGGTCATACATCATTGTTGTCAGTTTGAATACTAATATCCCAAACTTTTACAACCTTGAACAGTTCTATTGACATGTACATCTTCATGATACCTAACTATCGCAATAAATCTACGCCAACAGTGATCTTAGTCACCTACGCTGAACACAAGAGAAAAAATTTGCTCCTTAAAGGGACTTAATTGTTCACAGTTTAGCAAATTTACAATATTAAACAAAATTGTCATATATTCTAAAAAAGAATGTATGGAATATATTCAAAGAAGCAAAATAACTCAACTGGCTAAGACACATGTTTGAAATATATGTTTATTTGTTGATACTCACCAATCGAAATCGTAAACATTGTAAAGCGTGTGGAATGCTGTTCATCGATAATTTAGCAAAAACGTGAATTAGCTACAAAAGGTTTGAACTACACTTAGAAAACCTGCTTGGTGTAATGGTAGCGAGTTAGCTTTTGCTTCTTGAGGGCCCGGGTTCGATCCCAAGGGCAGTTACATTTGAAAAAAATGTTTCCTTGTTTTATAATTATTTAAAATTATTCCGAATATTACAGTTTAGCAGTAAATATTTTAATGATATTTTCAAAAATACTTAAATCTGTGAACAAATCCTTTTTAAACGTCTAATTTTGAGGAATTGTTCTCTGATGAAATTAAATATTTTCTATAGGCGTTTACTTGGAAAGTAGCATTTCCTCCTTTCTAACAATAATTTTACGATCGTAAGAGGGACAATACAAGGAAAATAAATACGTTATAAAGTCTCAATAGGCAGGTAAGGTTATGACAAATTAGAAATAATCTTGTGCTACTCAAGTTTAATTGGGTTATACGGGCCACTGTGTTAATATAAAACCAAATTATATTTCTAAGATTTACGACTTAACTATACTTTTTTATCAGCGTTGTTCTTATAACAGTACAACATTTATTTGGAAGGAAGTGTTCATGTTATCCGAAACTCAAATTCCAACTTTCCTTACAAACAGCGTTACGTTAGGAAACAGTACTTGTTATATGCATTAATTGAAACGAACAGTTATTCCTTCCACTAGGTGTATATTTCCGGAATGCTTAAGTTGAAGCATGAATAAAGTCTTGTGGCGTATTTCTACCATATCGCTAAGGGGTGGTATTCCATAAACGTCTTAAGTCATTTCTTAAATAATTTCACTTAATGTCAAAATTACAATGTTTTGTATTTCTTTACTAAATAAGGAAACACATGTTTTTTTGGTATTCCTAAAATAACATTGACATAATGATGTAATTTTCATGTAAATCTTGATGCCAAAATATTGCAATATGAAATGAAACACTTATTTTTTTTTCCCAATTTAAGGATAAGAGTAAAATTTAACTCAAAATGCTTCTGGAATACGACCTCTGGCGTGTTGGCTTGTTTGAAGAAGGTGGCACAAATGCCAACAAAAAAGATAGAAAAATATTCCCGCCAGAACGACAAATATATCGTTTATCTCCCCTTTTGTGGTTCTGGTGGGTATATTTTTCTTTCGAGCGTGTTGTCGTGTTGGCGACTTTCAAACCCGCCATCACGCCAACACGAAAGAACGACAAATACACCCGCTAGAACGAAAAAATGGGCACCAATGCGACATATCTGTTGGCGGCTCTTAAACCTGCCAACAGATCATCACGAAATAACGACAAATATATCCGAGGTAACGATAAACAAGATCTTTCGTCCGTTTGCCGTTCTTGAGGGAATAATGGTCATCCTGTCGCGGTGTCGTGTAAGCGACCTTAAAACCAGCAAACACACCAACTCAAAAGAACGACAAATTTATCCGCAAAAACAACAAAAAGAGCCCCATAATGAAAATATTGAAATATGTCATCCTTATATGTATATATGCAATTTTAATTGAGAATTGCACTTAGCAGAATTGAATTATTACCAACAAAGGAATCTACTCGGTTTGTACTGGTACACTGGAACAGAAATGCGTCGCGTTCTGTGAAAACTGGGCATAATGATTGTGCGTAAATTGTCACCCCGGATTAGCCTGTGCAGTCCGCACAGGCTTATCAGGGACGACAATTTCCGTTTTTATGGAATGTTTTGTTTAAATGATGTCTCTTCTTAGCGAAAATCCAGTTTAGGCGGAAAGTGTCGTCAATGATTAGCCTGTGCGAACTGCACAGGCTAATCTGGGACGACACTTTACGCACATGCATTATGCATTGTTTTCTCAGAAAACAACACAAATGCAAACCAATAACCGACGGGCTGATGTAGCGTGCAACACCCAAAGCAAAACTCACCCGTTCAGATCACCGCAGTATAGCACACAAAATTGTCAACGAATATGACAATTAATTAAACTCCACCGTATGTCGCCCGGTACGGAGTATTGAATTCCACTGCGACACTGACGTGCAGGATCTCAGCGGTGGGAAACTAGTCATCGGAAAAGGCTGCGACATTTGGATAGTAGATGGGTAGGAAGGCTGGAGAAGGCGTCAGTTGCATGCATTAGTTTATAGCGTCTGGGTACGTTATTAATATATATTACGTTATATACGTTACGATATACGTTAAAAAGCTATGGATTCTCGGATGAAGGTGGTAATAATCTTAGGATTACTGGTCCAGGGTGAGTTTTATTAGTTCTATCTGTAAGTTAACCCATTTATGCCGAGCGTCTAGAAAAAAGGCCTTGGCAAACAGCGTAGACCCAGATGAGACGCCACATGATGCGGCGTCTCATCAGGGTTTGCGCTGTTTGCTTTAAGGAATTTCTGTCAGAAATATTCTAAATATAGAAATAAATATACTAGACATCCCTCATTTTGGAAATAAATTGATCCAATTTAGAAGAATGGGAAAGTCCACAAGGCATAAATGGGTTAATATGTTAGTTACTTAAAATGAAAAGATAATGTAACAACGTGTAATATAGCTTTATTTTTTCATATATTATCTTCAATAACTATGGAATACATAATATATTATGAATAAATCATATACACATACTGAAAATATATATAGTATACGTAAATGTGTGTCGAATGATTGATGTTATTTTACAAATCTAACTGTATTTGTCGCGTTCTGAGAAAACTGGGCATAATGCTTGTGCTTAAATTGTCANCATATTTAAAAAAAAAAAAAAAAAACAACAACAACAAAAAACATCAAACGATAGAAGTACTAATAAAATTATTTTTTTTCTCGCATTTTACAGTCCAACTAAACTGGATTTTTGATAAGAGGAGACTTTGTTTGAAACGAAAAATTCCATAAAAGCGGAAAGTGTCGTCCCTGATTAGCCTGTGCGGACTGTACTGGCTAATCTAAGACGACACTTCACGCACATGCAGTAAGCCCCATATTCCCCGAGCGCAACTCAAATAGAAATATGAGTAAGTACCTTCAACAAAAATATGCTGAGCAGGCTTGTGAACTATGTTTTGGAACGAATTGCAAGTCTCTCCAAGCTTGTATAACACGACATATAAAATAATGTCCGGTGACATATGTCTTCTAGTCTACACATCTTGTCGGAGTAAATTGACATGTTAAAGACTGCTCTCAGACTTGATTTGTTGGTTGAGGTTCTACATTGTGGCGCTCCTCAGAACGCCTGTCTGTACCCTTATTCACCAACACATTGCAAGACTTGAGTCTAAAAATAAAGATTTTTTGTTTAATTTTAATGTGTGTATGGTATGATACTGTTCAATGTGACATATAATTAAACATTTCTAAATACACGAGTATTTATTTAGACTCATTTATTTAGAGCATAAATAGTATTTGTAGCCTTATATACATGTATTCAAATGTTTAACTCAATATTCTTGGTTCTAAGTCTATACTTTATTCTTAAGTCTAATAATTGTGTGATGAAAACGGGCCTTGATATAGTGTATCCTCGTGAGGTTCTTGATTGTGGTTCACAACAGAAGGCCTGTCTGATATGTTGTTACCTTGACGACGAGAAATGATTGGCTGGCATTCTCATCATCAGATACATCGGTTACCCTAAAACAGACAAGTATGCTTTATCAATAGAAATATATTTGAATTAATATTATAAAACCAACGAATTTTAATCTTCTGTATGACCTTTCTTTTATGCGAGTATCCTTTATAAAATTTAAATATCTAAAGCGAGCGTTTTGTTTGGGAACATGGAAAGGGGCGAGCGGCAAAATACTTTACCATTACCAAAGGTTCAAATACACACCAAACTGCACCAAAATCGTATACCTGTGTTCGTTTGCAATTTGTATATATAACTTTACTTTCTTTGTGTACGTGTGGTAGTTGTCAGTTTTCTGCCAGAAACTTGCTGTTTTCACTTTGTTGCAGAGGACATTTTTTATCGCGTATTTAACGAAACCATGTGCTCAAGGACACATGTGGTACGATAGTGCTTGAAAAAAGTCGACACCAGAACATTTAAGGAGGCGTTCGCCGTTTCCGCCTTCCTTCAATACGCCTATGCAACAAGTTCAATTGCATAGCGAAGACACAATACTAAACACATTGACGACTCACCCCCTTAACAACTCTCCGCTTATTTCATAACCACTCGCTCCTTATTTAATAATGACTCTTCCAACATCAATAATGGCGCGCCTCATGTTCCCCATGAGTTTGATTGGAATCCGAATCTGTTATTCAATAATAACATTTATGCCTTCTTTATTTTGTATCTCTACAATATATTGCCAGTGTTAATCTTAAAGGGACTCCTTCACAGTTTATCAAAATGAGATTTTTTGTCACATATTCAAGAAATAAATGAACATTGTACATCAGTGTACGAAATACCACTAATTCCGCAGACTTATACTGAAAATACACTTTCGTTAACGAAAAATTATCGTTTGAAATTGATTAAATTATAAAGCTTCTCAGACGCGAAAAGATCTAAACATTTCGATTTCTTGAGTTATCGTTGTATTTTGTAACAACACGTGGATAGTTTTACAAAGTATAAAATAAATGGCAACCCATGTGAAGACGGATGGTCAGGTCTGCACATAGTGTAGTCTTAAAGACTCAACAGCGACCCGAACATAAACATTGTTGAGTACTATAAACACATAACATAATTACTTTCCCATTATTTCTTGTCACTTAATGATAATCTAAAATAAAACGATGGATTGATAAAATTGTCATTATACGGCTAGTATTGAAATAATTAGAAAATAAAATATTGATATAGCAATGGTTCTTTTTGTCCGTGTATTTGTTTGATTGTCTTTGAAATTGTATCTTACAGAAAACTCAATACTTTGTATTTCGGATAATCGGTAGACAGCTCCCTAAGAGGTACATTATGCACAACAATTACTGAGTTTCGATCGTAAAGAGTAACAAAACGGTCGCAAGTACAAATTATGTTTTAGATTTACTTTTTGTTCGCCATTATTGTAAACTGTCCATAAGTATTCAGAAATCGACTGATCGACGCCTTGCTCAAAAGCCCGAGAACATTTCGATCGAATTACGAAGGAACACCGTTCGGGCCTCCAGATTTTGTGTTTAATAAATATATTGATAATATGTGTCGTGTTTTGAGAAAACTGGGCATAATGCTTGTGCGTAATCCTCACAGGCTAATCAGGGACGACAATTCCGCTTGTATGGAATTTTTCGTTTAAATGATGTCTCTTCTTAGCAAAAATCCAATTTAGGCGGAAAGTGTCGTCTCTGATTAGCTTGTGCGGACTGCACAGGCTAATCTGGGACGACACTTTACGCACATGCATTATGCCCAGTTTTTTCCAGAACACGACACATATTTGCATTTGATCGTCATCGAGGTCTGCATACTTAATATGGACTTTCTGTACATTTACATTTTCCGCGCGTGAATATTAAACTCATGCACATGCTGGACAGTAATTCACTATAGGTTAAAAAAAATCTTAGTGTGACGGTGTGAACAAGTTTTTTTTTTTGGTTTGACTTTTGTTCAAAATATGCCAGAACGCGAACAGTAGGCTGTACACAACCATTGTATAATTCTAAAAATGAACCATGCTCTCTGTTTATCGTATACAATCAAAAAGTAAGATCCAAATTATGCTTAGTTATACATTCTTTTGCAAAACGTTTATTTAAACTTCTGAACAATTCTGTTAAATTCAGTATAAACAAATAAGCACATATCGTTCGTATTATGTTAACTATTGTTTCAAGTCTTCGTGCCCTAAAATTCACAAGGTCACGAAAAATTGCACAATACAATGATGATATTTGAATTTACCGCTGCATCCATATCTGTACGCGGCTTCTTTACATTGGTGAAATTATGAAACCAAAATGCGTCAGTGGGATTATTTGCTATAAACAAACCACGATGTAACATACCGTCAATTTTGCATATTTATAAGCAAATGCATAAACACGTAATAATGACATAAATTACATCGAGGAATGATGACTATCCCGAAACATTATAAGGACTTATTTGTGTCGTGTTCTGAGAAAACTGGGCAAAATGCTTGTGCGTAAATTGTCATCCCAGATTAGCCTGTGCAGTTCGCACAGGCTAGTCAGGGACGACAATTTCCGCTTTTATGGATTTTTTCGTTTAAATGATGTCTCTTCTTAGCTAAAATCCAGTTTAGGCGGAAAGTGTCGTCCCGGATTAGCCTGTGCGGACTGCACAGGCTAATCTGGGATGACACTTTACGCACAAGCATTTTGCCCAGTTTTCTCAGAACACGCCACATATCAGGGTGTTGACCTTTTCTGATAATCCAATATTGTTGCTTTAGCCAAATACTTAGAATGACTGTTTGAATCATAGTCTATTTCGACATCGAACATTTGCTAAATTATTTGGAATTTCCCACGATGCTCAACATTTCTTTGTTAGACATCGCAAAAGGGTATCAGGAGGTGCTAAAATG
>VMBQ01011206.1:0-42736 GCA_007657795.1 Dreissena rostriformis | reverse complement strand
TTAACCCTTTGAGCGCTGGAACCGGATTTTGAAGGCCTTTGCAAACAGTTTGGATCCAGATGAGACGCCACAGAACGTGGCGTCTCATCAGGATCCAAACTGTTTGCTATTCTGATAGTATTCTTTAAAAAAAAAAAAAATACTCATTTTAGAAATTTAGCAGACAACATTTTAGCAGACGACAAATTTCCCAGCATGCAAAGGGTTAAGTCTAATAATTGTGTGATGAAAACGGGCCTTGATATGGTGTATCCTCGTGAGGTTCTTGATTGTGGTTCACAACAGAAGGCCTGTCTGATATGTTGTTACCTTGACGACGAGAAATGATTGGCTGGCATTCTCATCATCAGATACATCGGTTACCCTAAAACAGACAAGTATGCTTTATCAATAGAAATATATTTGAATTAATATTATAAAACCAACGAATTTTAATCTTCTGTATGACCTTTCTTTTATGCGAGTATCCTTTATAAAATTTAAATATCTAAAGCGAGCGTTTTGTTTGGGAACATGGAAAGGGGCGAGCGGCAAAATACTTTACCATTACCAACGGTTCAAATACACACCAAACTAGTAGTTGTCAGTTTTCTGCAAGAAACTTGCTGTTTTCACTTTGTTGCAGACGACATTTTTTATCGCCTATTTAACGAAACCATGTGCTCAAGGACACATGTGGTACGATAGTGCTTGAAAAAAGTCGACACCAGAACATTTTAGGAGGCGTTCGCCGTTTACGCCTTCCTTCAATACGCCTATGCAACAAGTTCAATTGCATAGCGAAGACACAATACTAAACACATTGACGACTCACCCCCTTAACCACTCTCTTGAAATTGATTAAATTATAAAGCTTCTCAGACGCGAAACGATCTAAACATTTCGATTTCTTGAGTTATCGTTGTATTTTGTAACAACACGTGGATAGTTTAACAGAGTATAAAATAAATGGCAACCCATGTGAAGACGGATGGTCAGGTCCGCACATAGTGCAGTCGTAAAGACTCAACAGCGACCCGAACATAAACATTGTTGAGTACTATAAACACATAACATAATTACTTTCCCATTATTTCTTGTCACTTAATGATAATCTAAAATAAAACGATGGATTGATAAAATTGTCATTATACGGCTAGTATTGAAATAATTAGAAAATAAAATATATAGAAATGGTTCTTTTTGTCCGTGTATTTGTTTGATTGTCTTTGACATAAGCAAATGAAAACTCAAATACTTTGTATTTCGGATAATCGGTAGACAGCTCCTTAAGTAGTACATTATGCACAACAATTACTGAGCTTCGATCGTAAAGAGTAACAAAACGGTCGCATGTACAAATTATGTTTTAGATTTACTTTTTATTCGCCGTTATTGTAAACTGTCCATAAGTATTCAGAAATCGACTGATCGTCGCCTTGCTCAAAAGCCCGAGAACATTTCGATCGCATTACGAAGGAACACCGTTCGGGCCTCCAGATTTTGTGTTTAATAAATATATTGATAATATGTGTCGTGTTCTGAGAAAACTGGGCATAATGCTTGTGCGTAAATTGTCATCCCAGATTAGCATGCGCAGTCCGCACAGGCTAATCAGGGACGACAATTCCGCTTTTATTGAATTTTTCGTTTAAATGATGTCTCTTCTTAGCAAAAATCCAATTTAGGCGGAAAGTGTCTCTGATTAGCCTGTGCGGACTGCACAGGCTAATCTGGGACGACACTTTACGCACATGCATTATGCCCAGTTTTTTTCAGAACACGACACATATTTGCATTTGATCGTCACCGAGGTCTGCATACTTAATATGGACTTTCTGTACATTTACATTTTCCGCGCGTGAATATTAAACACATGCACATGCTGGACAGTAATTCATAATAGGTTAAAAAAATCTTGGTGTGACGGTGTCAACAAGTTTGTTTTTTTTGGTTTGACTTTTGTTCAAAATATGCCAGAACGCGAACAGTAGGCTGTACACAATCATTGTATAATTCTAAAAATGAACCATGCTCTCTGTTTATCGTATACAATCAAAAAGTAAGATCCAAATTATGCTTAGTTATACATTCTTTTGCAAAACGTTTATTTAAACTTCTGAACAATTCTGTCTAATTCAGTATAAACAAATAAGCACATATTGTTCGTATTATGTTAACTATTATTTCAAGTCTTCGTGCCCTAAAATTCACAAGGTAACGAAAAATTGCACAATACAATGATGATATTTGAATTTACCGCGCTGCATCCATATCTGTACGCGGCTTCTTTCCATTGGTGAAATTATGAAACCAAAATGAGTCAGTGGGATTATTTGCTATAAACAAACCGCGATGTAACATACCTACAATTTTGCATATTTATAAGCAAATGCATACACACGTAATAATGACATAAATTACATCGAGGAATGATGACTAACCCGAAACATTATTAGGACTTAATTTAGTCGTGTTCTGAGAAAACTGGGCAAAATGCTTGTGAGTAAATTGTCATCCCAGATTAGCCTGTGCAGTCCGCACAGGCTAATCAGGGACGACAATTTCCGCTTTTATGGATTTTTTCGTTTAAATGATGTCTCTCCTTAGCTAAAATCCAGTATAGGCGGAAAGTGTCGTCCCGGATTAGCATGTGCGGACTGCACAGGCTAATCTGGGATGACACTTTACGCACAAGCATTTCGCCCAGTTTTCTCAGAACACGACACAATTTGTGTGATGTTTACTATTCATTGTCTGAAATAAATGTTCATTAAACATGAGCCGTTGTTTTGATGAATATTTAATCGTGCCATTTACGTTTGTTGATGCGAACGCACTCAATTAAACATAAAGCCATTCATGAATCTGTTTTAACGTTCATTAACAGAAATTACAATTACTATTTTAACTTTCGCTACGACAAAGACGTGCGCTGTACGTATAGATCCACATGGCGACTAATATAAGGAACGCCAATAACGGATAAAAGATCATCTTACGAAATGACCTCGCGTTAATGCTTCAGACAGCTGGAGGTTTTTCGATTTTCATTCTAGTGCAGAGATACATATGAAACATGTTTTGTCACAAATATACGCTTCAAATAAAGGGGTTCAATAAGTCAACACAATTATTTATCCACTCGTATAAAGATTAATTATTATTGTTTGTGGTCATCAGAATATTTCTCGAAATATATATACCCGTAATACAATACACAAATTTTCAGTTTGCAGTTGGTTCAATTGTCACGTTGTCATATATAGGAAAAATGAAACTCCGGAGACATTATCCTGAGAGAAGTTCTCGTTATCCCAACACATCTTATATTTAAAGCAAGTGACCAATTGCGAATAAAATACAAGAAAATAAATACAACACCACAAATAATCCTTAAACCATAAGGCAAGTAATAGTTAAACAATAATTACAACTGGGGTCTATGGAATGGTCGATGCCAAGAATTGGAGTTAATAATTATCCCATTTATGCCTAGTGTCTAGAAAAAAAGGCCTTTGCAAACAGCGTAGACCCAGATGAGACGCCGCATGATGCGGCCTCTCATCAGGGTGTGCGCTGTTTGCTTAAAGAAATGTTTCTGTAAGAAATATTCTAAATATAGAAATAAATATACTAGACATCCCTAATTTTGGAAATAAATTGATCCAATATAAGAAGGATGGGAGAGTCCACTAGGCATACATGGGTTAAGTCCTGTTTTCCCAGAGCAAGGCTCATAATTCATGTAACAGGCTAAGAACCACCATGCCGTCGGTTGCGGTCATTTCCTTAGTTTGACAATGGGTTAATTAATGCATGTGCGCAAAGTTTCATCCCAGGTTAGCCTGTACAGTCCGCACAGACTAATCAGGAGCTACACTTTCCGCTTTATTGTAGTTTTCGTTTAAAGGAAGTGTCTTCGTAGCGAAAATCCAGTTTAGCCCTGAATGTGTCGTCACTGATTAGCCTGTGCGGACTGCACAGTCTAATGCTGAACGCCAATTTACTCACATGCATTACGCCCCGATTTCCCAGAGCGAGACTCATATATACGCCTATTTAAAGTGCTTTCATTATTTAGAAACATGTTGACGCCTTTCATTCAGGATGACTCTCGGAAAACAGAAAGCCCAGAAATATGGGTCGAATTTTCATGACGGAAACGTTATCCAGCTGGGAGACAAATACTAGTAGTTGATGAATGTTGCATTGGTAATTAATTGCAGCAGAAAGAGCAATAAACTGAAAAAAGGTTCATGGACGTTCAGACGAAAATTGGGAAACATATTTAATCCGCGGAAATAACACATGCATTGTAGCTAAATAAGGACTAAGTGCGCGTTTACTAGAGCCGTACATAAAAATCGGTCGAAAAAAAGCAACAATGACTTCAACATCGTGATTTGCGTGAAACGTTTCAATAATTAATCATACTTTTTAAAAACCTCCTTTGTGTTTTAATGATCACAATAATGCGGTTACCTAAAAGGCAGTAACATCGAGTCTGTTTCGGTCCTTGAAATGGTTATGTAATTTGCACTTGCACTGAAAACAAATTAATTGAAAGTGCGGTTTTTAATAAAAAAATCAGCTATAATTAATGCAGTATTTATTGTAAAGGTACTTACAAGTACATGGTAAAAATATCAGTAAGCCTCTACACAATTTCTAAGGTTTTCTAAACATACATGTAAATTGATTTATAAACATAAATTATCTTGGAACTTAGTAAATGTTCCTAAGCCTTGAGCATTTTAGACCTTTAAAGACATGTCGATGCTGTACGGATATAAAATGAAATCACATTACATCCATTAGCAAATCGATAATATAATCGGATTGAAAAGAGAATGAATTACCGTAATTGTCTTCAACAATTATTTGTAACATAATGCAAGGTGTTGTCTTGCAAAATGCTGTATTTATTTTCGGTCAAAATTGTCGCTTTTACATTGAAACATATAAGGAAACTATTTAGTATATTGTGACCTAAACGCAAAACAGGCCCCGTCACAAAGGATCAGTATTTATATAAAATTACCATTTTCTGTGCGGGGTTTCGTGCGTTGTTGTAAGTTTCAAGGAATAAGTGCGTTTTGTGGCGTGAATTTAATCAGAATTTCAAATTTCAACGAAAAAACAGCCTTTTTTCAGTGGAAAATACAAAAAAAAACGTACAAAAACTCGTCTTGAGTATCTCAAACCGAGCCAATTGGTGCTGAAAGAGGCCATACACACGTTTAAATAATTGTTTATCTTCGTCGACATAGCATGTACACATATTTCAGTATTTTGACTGATGTATAATTTAGGTGTGTGTTTTTGCTCCTGAACGCCCTGTATAAATCAAAGCACCGACAGCTCAAGCCAGATGGCTTATCAGGCGTTGTTATAAAATGCATTTCAAGCATTTCTTGTTGAAAGATCGATCTAAAAATTGGCATGCACATTGAAAATAGGTAAATTATTATTCAGAAGTGCATGGTGTCTAATAGGTTACAATATTCAAAATAATCGAGTCATGAAGGGCTGTACTCTCTAAAAAAACATCATATTTTCCTCAAAGGCATGTTTTACCCTTTAGGCTGTTGTTCTGGTTTTATCGTCTTAAGATATTGCTTGGGTAAGCATAGGTGTTCACTACTAAATCCCTGAAATAGGATAAAGTTAGAGATTAAAATAAAAAAGATTACAATATACTAAATAATCGAGTCATGAAGGGCTTTACTCTCTAAAAAAACATCATATTTACATACATGTTAATTGATTTATTAACATAAATGCTCTTGGAACTTAGAAAATGTTCCTAAGTCTTTATCATTAAGACCTTTTAATAAATGTTGATGCTGTACTCAAATGAAATCACATTACATCCATTAGCATATCAATAATATAATTGGATTGAAAAGGGAACGTCAAGATTGAGTGGGTTTACCGTAATTGTCTTCAACAATAACATGCAGCAATTTGAGTCTTGCTTTAGCGCTGTTAATGCAGCAATATTAGTGTTACACATAACTTTACCATGTTAAAGAACACAATACAATTTGACTTTGTTATCTTCTTACTGTATGTGTTCCTTAATACTGTTACATCAGTGTTATTCGTGGGACAGTGATCTTCGCTGACCGATCCACGAGTTCAACCCAAACACATCGAGAAATAGCCGACGCAAATTCCAAAATCAGAAACTTAATATTAAGGTGTCCACGAAAAAGTCATATTTTGAAAAAAAAAAAACAAACAAAAAAAAAACACAATTTCATGCCCACGAATAAAAATGATTTTACAGTATTCCTCAATATTATACATTGAGCGTTCTTGCTTTAAAAGTTCACATAATTACTTTGGACTAACATATATTACATATTATAGAATTTTTGTTTTAATTTATTCCTAAAAATAATTATTACAAAATATGGTGCATATGAATAAAGTTTTTTTTAATATAAATCCGATATTTTAAGAATGTTAACTATTTAAGTACACACAAATTGCAGAGAGTACTTACCAACGGAAGAAAGACATTTAACTAAATAATTTTACTATGAGATATATATTTTTCTATAACAAAAACATGGTCATGACAGAATACCACTGTGACTGGCTATTACAAAAAAAAAATCAAACTGCTTTTACACGAACAATTAAATCCTTACTATTTTCTGATTGCTTTGAAAACGATTGTCTAAAAGACGGTTATTGCAAATATGACTGAATATTGCATGATGGATGAACAATAAATTGCTAGCTTGTTGATAACATATCGATACGCTTTGGTATTCTAATACGTGATATATTAGTCCCATATTGCTTTAGTGAAAATCTGCTTTTGTACCTAGGGAAATCATTCTATGAAGTCAGCTATCTTTGTTCATAATCGATCGGTAGGTGTTGCTATATTGGTGCACATTTTCGAGGTGAATGGTCTGTTAATAACTGGCACGTTATTGTACCACTTCACCACAACGATTGATGTCTTCTTAATTATGTATGTGTTATATGGTGCCAGATTTGTATTAAGCAAGCGACAAATTGCCCAAACAATACATGACAACATATAACATATTGGAACGGTGCATGCAAATCATTGGGGTGGGGGTTAAACCGGGTTGAAGGCGCGCGAAACCTCAAGTTTAGTCCAGCAAGTACTACCTGATGGGGAAGGTACATCTGACCAAATAGAAATAACACAAAAGACACACATACACCTTAAGACAGACAGACAGAGGGACAGTTTATTAACGTCTCACTTTTGTACATACAAACACAGTAAAGCTGTGCAGAATCATTATATATATGAACGAAATAATTGATTAAGGGATCATCGTCTTGAAACGATTACTGAAACGCGTGCCGAACGACAAAGCAAAGCCAGAATTAATGACCAAAACACAAACGTGTTAATAACCTTTAACCTCATATCAATGGAATTCAAATAAAAAAGTCAATATAAGAGAATAGCCATGTATGCTGTTTCAATTTCATAACTCAATGGTTTTATATAAACAGATCCACATAAAAACAACTTTCTTATTTCCTTCTTAATGACAAGATCTCAGAACGTGCAATCATATACCACTGTCTCTAGATCATCGTAAAGCATCTCAGGAAGAAGCCGTTATACAGAGTGCAAAATACAAAATTACATGGGTTGGAGTTATTTGCAAATAGCATTATCCAAACATGATTTTTAAACAATGATTATATGAATTTTAATATCGTTAACGTGCATAGTTTTCTGCTCATGTTGTATTCTTATTATAAAGATTAATGGATCTTACACTATTTCGAGTTCTCTTTTTGAGGGTTCGTTTTAATTTGTTTTTGAAAATCTTCATCGATATAACTTTCTGGCTGTGAAATGTTTTGTTAAATTTTTAAATAATAATAATAAAAAAAAACTATTATAAATATATATTTCTGTGGGAGGAACATCATGGCCTCGGAGCTTCTTGACAAGATGTTTTCGCGCAGAGTGGTTTGTGTAGCGTTTGCCCTCAGGAAGATTTGCTGCCACGTCCATGGCTTTGAGCATCTTTCCTAGTTTGGCCTCCAAGGCGTTGTCTCAAAAACCACTGACTGGAGCAACCCTCTTTGGTGCGCGGCGCTATGTAAAATGGATCGTCATCGTTTGAGAATCCCTCTGGTTGCTTTTCGGAATAAGCCTTGTACATGGCGATTGGGTCCCGAGGAGAATTAACCACAAACATCTTGGGGTTTACCTTCCTGTAGTCGCCCAGATTCTCACCAATTCGAGTTTTTGTCTGCTTCTCATGAAACTCTAAGAATTCTTCACCCTCGGCAGTGGTTCGCAGCTTCATTTCTCGCCATCTAAATATAAGGTATGCTATGTGTTTTTTGTTGATGTTTTTGATGATTTTGAAAAAATAATTGCTATTTTTTAAACCAAAAAATAAAAACAAATGCACACAAAAATGAAGAAAAAAATGAATGTTGCGTTTTATATTTTTTTACTGGTGCACCATAAACAGGTCTGTCAGTACTATATCAACTGTTTTCTGGAGTTTCTTAAGCTACCATTATAATATTTTTTTGATAATGTTTGTGAAATTTTTTGATGCAGTCTTCAAATTTAAAATGCAAAAATTGTTGACACTTCGACAATTTTGTCAAATTTGGCAACACTGGACACTGGGATGGACAGCGAAACCCCTGTAAATAATTTGTGACACTGACAGTATCATACACCAATAATTTTTATTTGAAACAAGATTGTTTGCATTGAATATATTATCCAAAATGTTCTTAGTAAACAAAAAAAAAACAAAAAAAAAAAACACTTGTTAATGTTGGTTTTCTATAAAAAAAACAACATGTTATTTGAGCTATCACTAATGATTGAAAGAAAGCATTTGATAAAATTGAGTTATTAACCTCAAATTGTGTTGTTCAGTTGTCCCTCTGAAGCCAAACTGGAGACTGTTCTTAAGCCACATTGTGTTTAACAGGGAACATGATGTGTGTGGACAAAGGAAAGCAGTTTCCCACATCTGGTCTATGTCCTCATCGGTGAGAGGTTCAGCTTCCATTGGGCGGTTGCCTTGGCCCTGAACACAGTGATGTACACTTGTTCGATAAAGTCAAGGTATGCATTTTAGAGTTGGTTTTCTGCCCTACAACCATCCATCGGACACCTCAAATAGCTTAAATTGTTTCTATTAACAATTCAATTAAATAATCCAGTCAAGTATACTTATTTGTTTATTTTACATTGAAAAAGAAACAACTAAAAATGCAGATTATATGCTAGTTATTAGAAATGCTATGAATAATTTCAATTATTTATGCATTTATTTGGATAGACTTCTTTTCGAATTATTAACGGTCGATATATTTAGAACAGAAATATAATAAAATACTGTTCATTTCATAATGCATGATTGATGTCTTTAAACATGATAACCTGTTTCTTAAGGCTTTTCTTCTTTGCATTAAAGGTTTCACAAGTCAGCGGAAAGTCTGTTCCGGAACCGGACATAATGCTGTGTAGAAAACGATGACGACGGAAGTACCAATCCAACGAGCTAATAAAGCCTCTCAATGAACTCGGTTCATAGTCCGACCCATCCGGCTTAGTTAGAGAGAGGATGCATCTTGCCACATATTGATCTAACTGATCCACAGGAATTTCATGTATTTGCTTTGTTTCACCTTGTTGTGCAAGATATCTGCGAAATTTGTTGATATCAGCCAATGTTTTGTTTTGCTGTGTTTTTATTTTCTTGGTCAGTAATAAATTTATTGACATGTTCAATAATAACATCCTTAAACTCATTGCTTTTTGAAGTTTCTTGCAAAATGGAATCCTGTTTTGATCATTTATGGGAATGTTCTCGGAAGCTAAAGCTAAAGCAAACAACATTCTTGCATCAAACCCAAACTTTGTCTTAAAGTCTTCATATGAAATTTCAACATCATCTTGTGTATTTGCAATTCGCTCATTGATTTCAGTTCAAAGTCATTATTCTCTAGTATTAAATTAAAATTTGGATATTCAATATGATCAGACATTTTTGTTGAATTTTGTTCTGTTACAGGCAGCAATTTTAGTGCAGAATCTTTACAGCATAAATAAATGAAAATAAATATATAACAAGGAAACAAACTTTTTGTTTTATTATTTATTTCTGTAGTTTATATAACTTAATAACATTCTGAATCGATAATAATTATAAATCTATTTGTTTATATGCCTATGAGATCGTTCAAAATATTAATTTCTCATGAACTTTAAGAATGAGGTCAAAAAAAGTAGTTCCGTCTAGTAGTTCCGTCTTTATATCGATAGGATATAGCTCAAGTTTATACGATCGGTGTTATCCTATCGATTTTCATCTGGTAATAGGATAAATAGTATTTCGCGCGAGTGTTGCTTATGTGCAATAATGTAAACTAAGGCGATATTGCTACCGCTTCCGTTGATATCCGTTCCATAAAACTGTACTTTTGCTTACATTGAATCATACTGAAGAACATTTCTTGCGTGCTCAAATATTTTCTGCGAAGTTATCTTTATCAAAAGGTTGTTAAGTTTGCATTTACATTCATGCCTCTGCCACCTTTTGTTCTTGAAAACAATCACAGAAGTTTTTCATTCACTCTATACGTTTCCCTGTGGGTAACAAAATTAATCAGTCATTGAATATATAT
Source organism: Dreissena rostriformis (assembly GCA_007657795.1). NCBI lineage: Eukaryota > Metazoa > Mollusca > Bivalvia > Myida > Dreissenidae > Dreissena > Dreissena rostriformis. The sequence continues at coordinate 32,080 of VMBQ01011206.1, read as the reverse complement.
GTATCAATGAGCCGCGCTCTGGAAAAATCGGGCACGTGCGTCCGCACAGGCTATTATGTGACGACATTTTACGCATATGCATTAAGCCCGATTTTCACAGAGTGATCATAAATGCAACGCATTTTCAAAAGCCACTTATGAAACTACTCTTTCTGGATTCGTAGTCTTCGTACTATTAATCTTACCCGTCCTATATTAAAGTGCTAAGAACAATGTCGACTAGTGGTGTTATTACACCCTGAAGTAAAAACACCAATTACCTTGTATCTTCGAATTGTTCTCAGAGATATTTTTGCTGCCAACAAACAAACGGCTATATTATTGTGTACTGTTCACAATCAATAATGGAAACTTGGCTAAAGTCATATAAACCGGTACTATGGGCTCGCAGTCGAAAATAAAAGTGTGTTTTGTTTTTGAACGCGAGCTTTATTTTCGCTATTTTGTCATTTGTTAGTGTTTACTTACAGTCGTCATAAAATAAGACACATTATCGATGACAATATATTTCTCTTGACATAACACATTTCTTATGGGACGCTGATTATGTAAGTTTGCAATAAAAAACGATCAGATTTAATTAACAATATGCTTAACTATTCAGACGGATAGGTCACTCAATTGATTGACGAATAGTTTTATAAAAGCCTCCAATGGTTTCTTTTGAGTTGACATCTAAAACCCGGCTTCACTTTCTTTAATACTCATATATGCAGCCCATGTAGTATACACATACAACAAATATGTCCCTTTATAATTGATTATAACGAAATTTCTATGGTATTCGATAGCTGCATTTATGCGCCATAAATCTCTCTTTACAGGATGCATGTTCGTTTAGTCTCGCATGTGTCGATATCCTAATTAAATATTGACGAAGACATGTCACATATCGTAGCCTTAAACTCCATATATTTGATATTTCTTATAGCATGGAACACATATCAAAATGCCAACAATATCGAACCATGTACACATATGCCAATTTCCTAGTGTACATTTTATCTGCCTTCTTTCGCTTGCCACGAACGTAGTATTCAATGACCAGTACTTAAAATGCGGCAAGAAACTTTTTAGCCGGTAAACGAATTAGCCCTGCTGGCCTGTTTTATCATTTAAATATGATTAAATTTGTATATTCATCTAAAAAAACAAATCAATTTAAAAACAAACAATTAACACAGATGTAATACATTCCATATAGTAATACTTTTATCTCATAACAGTGTAACAATACCCACGCGATTGGTTCCTGTTCGAACTCAATACAAGTGTGAACTAACTATTATAGAAATAATGTTAACTCATGCGCAACGATTTGATAAAATCACCACAAAGCTCAGCCTACACAGCACTTCATGATATTAATAGGGATTGAAACGCGTTGTTAGGCACTGACTAAATCAGCGCATGCCAAACCATGTTCCATTGATGAAGCTCGAACAATAAAACACAACCAGAATTATGTCGAGTTTAGTCAGACCGAGCAGTCGAAAAATTAAATAATGATATTAATGACAGTACAATTTAAGATATATTAACATTATTAATAAAGCTTTTGAAACCGAAAGAAAACACAGAATAACAGCCAAAACAAACACAACATCTGAACCTATAACTGAAAAATGTATACAGCACAGTATTTTATTTTTATGAGATATTGTATAAAAACGTTAACTGTCTTTATAATAATATTACATAAATTGTTTTCGTAACATGTATGCACATTTTGTCTGACCAATAAGTTTAAACAAATATTTGAAGTGCTGTGGAATTAAACATGTTTGTTGATTTAATTTACTAAATTATAAATTAAGAACGACGTGAACGCGTGAACAATTTATGTTTTTATGTAAACAAATTGAAATTGCTGTTTCATAAGCAGAGTATCCCTGTTAACACAAACGAGCTAATTTCCTTCGATACGCACTACAGCCAATTTAGGATTTTCAGTCTCTATAGGAATGCCAGCCGCTTTAGCTTTTACAGCATCTTTAGGATGTCAGGCTTTATTATCAATTGTGGTATTTAATGGGTATATAGGATTGGTAGCCTCTATAGGATTGCAATTACATATATGTCATGCTGCAGTAATTATTGTGTAATAAACCGTTTTAAAATACGTGAACAGACTATTGGTGTTACGCCTTAGTTACTATTGTCTTAAACATTTTGTTTTGCCGATTGCAAATAAACTTTGTTGGAAACGACGTTACCGAAGATGACAATATTTCAGGACAATGACTATCAGGTAAAACCTTAATAAAAATCAGTCCAGATACTGAAATGAATTCCCACAAGAAACCCTTTGTTTCACTGTGAAACATCGCCGTGTGCAATTTCCGATTTGTTTCCTACAATCGATATATTTTCTGACAAGGTGTCGTGAGAATAATGAAAAAATAATGAGGTTGCGTCAGTGATGAAAAGTCATTGACTGATAATTTAAGGCCATTGTAAAGTAATGTTGTAAAAAACTGATATTGGGCTATTGTGTTCAGCCTTAATTTTTAGATGGATAGATCTGAACCGTTATTTCAAATATTGTCCGTTTCTATTTACATTGTCCGGTACTCTTAACATTAAGCGTTATTGAGTGCAGAATAGTTTACACGTTTACGTTTCCAAAGTCACCAAAATCTAAATCATAGTGTACGCCTGTTAAAAATAATAACAAAATACATTTTTTATCAATCCATCAAATACCATTGAACGAAACAAAATAGGTACCGCCTCTAAAAATTACACAGGCCATTCTACGAATACAACCGCTTGGAATAATTGACTTTCGTTATATTCCGTATGTATTACAAACACTTATTACATGCATATTGTGATGGTGTCATGTGCATATGGCTTAGTTAATAATGGTATGATGAATGCATGTAGCCATCAGCACAGGAGCAAAAACAGCCCTTATGAAATACTGTAAAATCATTTACATTCGTCGTAATGAAATTCCGTGTTTTTTTTTAATGACTTCTTCGTGGAGATAAAAAGGAAATTACGTTGTCATTTCCCGATGTGTTTGTGTTAAATTCGTGGATCGGTCATATAACGAAACTATATTAAAGTAATGCCCTTCGAATAATAACGATATTACAATCACTTTTTCGACATTCATGGTCTTCGTAATTAACATACAACTCCCATCGTATACGTAAGAGCAAAGAACAATGTCGACTAGTGTTATTACAATCTCTACAATAAGTAAACGTACGAATAATTTTTATTGGCCTGTATCTTCGACTTGTTCTCAGCGACCTTTGATCTGCCATTACCGCACGGTTTTATTGTGTACTATTCGCTATCAATAAAAAAAGAATTGTCTAAAAGTCATTCGAACTTTGGTCTTGGGAGTGAAATAAAAGTGTGTTTAGTTTTATTTCGAATGCAAACTTTATTTTGTTATTTTGTCATTTGTAAGTGTTTACTTACCGTCTTCATAGAATGTAGACACACTGTCGAAGACAACATATTGCACATGAATTATTAAAGACATTTTCGCCCACATTCATCTGATCAATGCATATTTCCCACGGGTTGTTGATTATGAATGAGTGCAATATTAATTGTTGTTACATACGTTCCAGGGCACCACAACAGATACAATAAAATTGAATTGACACGGTACTCAATTATTTAATGGGTATATTTATACCCCTACCCAATGTTTGACCTCTGCAAACTGGGTTACCGGTTTTTAACATTAATAAACATCATACTAGATACACAATACGAATATACCATGTATACTCCTTTATAAAAGCCAATAAGGGTATTCGTTTGCTGCGTCTAAGCATCCTATATATCTGTATATATAATGTATGTTTGTTAAGTCTCCAAGTGGTCTGTAGCCTTATTCATTATTGACGAAAGCACGTCCAACGTCATATACTCTATATCTGATGTTTCACTACGTCATAGACTCTATATATGATGTTTCACTACGTCATAGACTCTATATCTGATGTTTCAAACATACATTAACACAACAACATTGACTGACTGTGGATCGAACACTATTCATACATTCCATTGACATAGAAATAAAAACGTCAACAACTTTATTCGGTTTCCTGTTATCTGAGCTCTTTCGGTTGATACGATCTTAGTTTTTAACAAACGATATGATAAAGACGTTTAGGCATTACACAAATACAAAGATCATTATTCAGCCGGTAAACGGGGTCGGCCTTTCAAATTATTATATTGTATTCATTTTGTTTAAATTCATCTCCAAAAAACTCCAAAAGCACAGAAATAATATAGATCTAAAATATCAATGGTTTAGAAACACCAGAGCAACAGAATAACAACAATTTGAGGCATGATGCTTTTCAATGAGTACATGTATTTTCTTAAAATCTTCTTGTGTACACGATTTCAGAACTATGCGTCATAAAGAAATATTAACACGACACAAACAAATAGTCTATTGGTGTCAAATACATGTATTATCAAATAGTCCATTGAATGTCTACAGAAAAGATGTATACGGTTTAGGACAACGGTTTTTGTCACAGATTATTTGTTTTTAATGTTGTGTTAAAAGAAGTTTATATGTATTATCTAAAATTCTGTTATGCGAGTTTTTTAATGAAATACGTGTAAGTGGGATATTTGTACCAGTAACTGTATTTATATCGATTTTATACAACGGACAAATTATCGGTACCAAAACATTATTATATTTGTTTTTTGAATATGCAACTAGTTTTACAATTTTTTTATTCGATATCGGTTTTTATAACTGTTTCTTGAGACGGGTGCAAATACATTTGCGAATGTTTGTCTTCCTCCAGTTATCCAATGTCTGCTATATTTGTGCATGTCAATGAACGACTTCACTCATACATCATTCGTCACAAATGTCTATATGGGGATTAAACACCGGTTTATTTCACATCTTAAGCTTCATAATCGACAACTTGGAGGTCGATCGCACTTCTTGGTTCAAAAACCATACATATTCTAGAAATTGACGACGCTTGATTGTTTCAGGACAAGGAATACTTATATTAATATAGCTGAATTACATATTGAAGATTTCGATTACATCGAAACTTAAACAGTAATTCCTCTAAGACGTTATAGCAAATCGAATTGTAGTGTTTAAAAAAAAATAAGGTGAGGCTTACAATTAGTTTTTTAGTAATATTCACTGTAAATGAATTGACAATTTCATACATTTTTTTTTATCGTTATATTGTATTTTTAATTTTACTTTAACTCGTCAGACCGTGAGCTATAAATGCCAATACGTTCACTATTTAAAGTGCATACGAAATATATATTTCATTTGCTTCAAACTTACTATTTAAGTAACTTAGACCGACTGCCAGAAAAAAAATTATTTTGATAAAAAAACATTTTGAAAAGCCAGTTGCATAAGCAGGAAAGAAATCATATTATGATTGCTGATACATGATACATTGCCAAACGCTTACATAACAAGTACAGATTAACACAACGGGGATCAATGCCTTGTAAATGTCGATGCGAAGCACATAACTGCGGATTTACGCCAATCGTTAAAACCTCACACATTGAAGAAAAAGCTAGAGTGAGGTTTACGATTTCTTAAACCAGTTTAAACACACAATTATTGACATTGGCCGTTCCAAGTGGGTAACCCCAACTTTAATCATGATTTATGTTCAATCTGTTTTGTATGTATTGTCTTGTCTTGTACAGGCAGTTGTTCATTTTTCTTTAGTTAAAGACCAGCGGACTGCAATAGCTCTCTTGATAATGTCTCTGGAGCTGCACTATTTGTATATTTATTATATTTTATATGTAAAATACTTAAAAAGGTATAAGCTATTTCAATACTGTTTCCATAACCATTGGTGTGCAATACAATTAGATCATTTCAATTAATATCAACATACCACGCTTAACAGCGCATCAATCTCAAATGTTATGTTTCTGATTAATTGAACAAATAATCCCATCCTACGTAACGGCAAGGTAATTCATCATTGCAATTGTTTATATGCACGAATAGCTATTTCAGGGATAGCATTTATTACTTTAAAACATCTTGATATGTTATCTGTATAATTTGAAAACGTTATCTATGCGACTTATTCAGGGATATGAAATGTACGATGTAATCGTTTTTCAATCTGTCTCTTCCTGGCTCAGTTCCTCGTTCCTCTATGACCCGATTGATGCATGCATTTAAATATTATATTGCCATATTCAATGTTATTTGTCACTTGTCGCAATAAATAGCCGTCGTTCTATTGATCAGAGTTCTCTGCTGATGACGCTGGTGGAGATGGCTTTTTAACATTAAACTTTTTATCTTAGAACACATCAAGTATGAAAGTGAGTTAGGGTTGTGTAGTTCCGCTTTCCTCATTAAATCCTGTCAACCACCCCCCCCCCTAAAATGCATTGTTAATAAATAGANTTAATAAATCGACCAACAACGCTTAAGCGAAGATAGTTTTGAATCATTATGGTAATGTGATGGTAATTCACCAATGGATATGTACAAGTCACGTCAGACATGTGAACCAATCATAATACTCGTACATTAGTCGACTACACAATATATGAACTAAAAATAAAACAATTGAAAAATATATCACAACTATTGCAGTATATTTACATAAACAGGAATATACTACTTATATAATTTCACGTTCACATACATGACGTGAAAAATAACAAATTACAATGTTCGTTACAAAAAATTCATAAAAAAGCACAAACAAATGACGAGCAATCACAATAGAACTATAAAACCTTTCTCATGGAATAATTTTAAGGGGTGTTGCGACAGTTTATTTAACCGACGATATATTTATGGCAACACCGATGCTATTATCACAACCAAATAGTTTTGTTATCAGAATCATCACACATTTATGACCGAGTAGGTTCATAATAGGTACTCAGTGGTTCGATCCCAGGTGCGGTTAACTTTTTTTATTCTTTTTTTTTCTTTCTTTTATTTTACTCTTGTTTTTTTCCCTGGATATCTTTAGTCCTGTTGTTTACATTAATCAATTTAAAGCATTTAATCACAAACTTCAAAACATGCCGAAATCTGTCAACAAGTCCCTGTTATGGATGATTAAGGTCGAGTTTGATACTGTATGGTCTTATGTTTGTGATTAAATATTGTATTAGTGTTGTGTTTTAGTAAGCCGTTGTGATCCCAATTAAGATTGTAAACAATCTATAANACAGATCAAGTGAGAGTAAGCAGCCATGCCTCACTACGTCTATGGCCAGCAGGAACAGATCAAGTGAGAGTAAGCAGCCATGCCTCACTACGTCTATGGCCAGCAGGAACAGATCAAGTGAGAGTAAGCAGCCATGCCTCACTACGTCTATGGCCAGCAGGAACAGATCAAGTGAGAGTAAGCAGCCATGCCTCACTACGTCTATGGCCAGCAGGAACAGATCAAGTGAGAGTAAGCAGCCATGCCTCACTACGTCTATGGCCAGCAGGAACAGATCAAGTGAGAGTAAGCAGCCATGCCTCACTACGTCTATGGCCAGCAGGAACAGATCAAGTGAGAGTAAGCAGCCATGCCTCACTACGTCTATGGCCAGCAGGAACAGATCAAGTGAGAGTAAGCAGCCATGCCTCACTACGTCTATGGCCAGCAGGAACAGATCAAGTGAGAGTAAGCAGCCATGCCTCACTACGTCTATGGCCAGCAGGAACAGATCAAGTGAGAGTAAGCAGCCATGCCTCACTACGTCTATGGCCAGCAGGAACAGATCAAGTGAGAGTAAGCAGCCATGCCTCACTACGTCTATGGCCAGCAGGAACAGATCAAGTGAGAGTAAGCAGCCATGCCTCACTACGTCTATGGCCAGCAGGAACAGATCAAGTGAGAGTAAGCAGCCATGCCTCACTACGTCTATGGCCAGCAGGAACAGATCAAGTGAGAGTAAGCAGCCATGCCTCACTACGTCTATGGCCAGCAGGAACAGATCAAGTGAGAGTAAGCAGCCATGCCTCACTACGTCTATGGCCAGCAGGAACAGATCAAGTGAGAGTAAGCAGCCATGCCTCACTACGTCTATGGCCAGCAGGAACAGATCAAGTGAGAGTAAGCAGCCATGCCTCACTACGTCTATGGCCAGCAGGAACAGATCAAGTGAGAGTAAGCAGCCATGCCTCACTACGTCTATGGCCAGCAGGAACAGATCAAGTGAGAGTAAGCAGCCATGCCTCACTACGTCTATGGCCAGCAGGAACAGATCAAGTGAGAGTAAGCAGCCATGCCTCACTACGTCTATGGCCAGCAGGAACAGATCAAGTGAGAGTAAGCAGCCATGCCTCACTACGTCTATGGCCAGCAGGAACAGATCAAGTGAGAGTAAGCAGCCATGCCTCACTACGTCTATGGCCAGCAGGAACAGATCAAGTGAGAGTAAGCAGCCATGCCTCACTACGTCTATGGCCAGCAGGAACAGATCAAGTGAGAGTAAGCAGCCATGCCTCACTACGTCTATGGCCAGCAGGAACAGATCAAGTGAGAGTAAGCAGCCATGCCTCACTACGTCTATGGCCAGCAGGAACAGATCAAGTGAGAGTAAGCAGCCATGCCTCACTACGTCTATGGCCAGCAGGAACAGATCAAGTGAGAGTAAGCAGCCATGCCTCACTACGTCTATGGCCAGCAGGAACAGATCAAGTGAGAGTAAGCAGCCATGCCTCACTACGTCTATGGCCAGCAGGAACAGATCAAGTGAGAGTAAGCAGCCATGCCTCACTACGTCTATGGCCAGCAGGAACAGATCAAGTGAGAGTAAGCAGCCATGCCTCACTACGTCTATGGCCAGCAGGAACAGATCAAGTGAGAGTAAGCAGCCATGCCTCACTACGTCTATGGCCAGCAGGAACAGATCAAGTGAGAGTAAGCAGCCATGCCTCACTACGTCTATGGCCAGCAGGAACAGATCAAGTGAGAGTAAGCAGCCATGCCTCACTACGTCTATGGCCAGCAGGAACAGATCAAGTGAGAGTAAGCAGCCATGCCTCACTACGTCTATGGCCAGCAGGAACAGATCAAGTGAGAGTAAGCAGCCATGCCTCACTACGTCTATGGCCAGCAGGAACAGATCAAGTGAGAGTAAGCAGCCATGCCTCACTACGTCTATGGCCAGCAGGAACAGATCAAGTGAGAGTAAGCAGCCATGCCTCACTACGTCTATGGCCAGCAGGAACAGATCAAGTGAGAGTAAGCAGCCATGCCTCACTACGTCTATGGCCAGCAGGAACAGATCAAGTGAGAGTAAGCAGCCATGCCTCACTACGTCTATGGCCAGCAGGAACAGATCAAGTGAGAGTAAGCAGCCATGCCTCACTACGTCTATGGCCAGCAGGAACAGATCAAGTGAGAGTAAGCAGCCATGCCTCACTACGTCTATGGCCAGCAGGAACAGATCAAGTGAGAGTAAGCAGCCATGCCTCACTACGTCTATGGCCAGCAGGAACAGATCAAGTGAGAGTAAGCAGCCATGCCTCACTACGTCTATGGCCAGCAGGAACAGATCAAGTGAGAGTAAGCAGCCATGCCTCACTACGTCTATGGCCAGCAGGAACAGATCAAGTGAGAGTAAGCAGCCATGCCTCACTACGTCTATGGCCAGCAGGAACAGATCAAGTGAGAGTAAGCAGCCATGCCTCACTACGTCTATGGCCAGCAGGAACAGATCAAGTGAGAGTAAGCAGCCATGCCTCACTACGTCTATGGCCAGCAGGAACAGATCAAGTGAGAGTAAGCAGCCATGCCTCACTACGTCTATGGCCAGCAGGAACAGATCAAGTGAGAGTAAGCAGCCATGCCTCACTACGTCTATGGCCAGCAGGAACAGATCAAGTGAGAGTAAGCAGCCATGCCTCACTACGTCTATGGCCAGCAGGAACAGATCAAGTGAGAGTAAGCAGCCATGCCTCACTACGTCTATGGCCAGCAGGAACAGATCAAGTGAGAGTAAGCAGCCATGCCTCACTACGTCTATGGCCAGCAGGAACAGATCAAGTGAGAGTAAGCAGCCATGCCTCACTACGTCTATGGCCAGCAGGAACAGATCAAGTGAGAGTAAGCAGCCATGCCTCACTACGTCTATGGCCAGCAGGAACAGATCAAGTGAGAGTAAGCAGCCATGCCTCACTACGTCTATGGCCAGCAGGAACAGATCAAGTGAGAGTAAGCAGCCATGCCTCACTACGTCTATGGCCAGCAGGAACAGATCAAGTGAGAGTAAGCAGCCATGCCTCACTACGTCTATGGCCAGCAGGAACAGATCAAGTGAGAGTAAGCAGCCATGCCTCACTACGTCTATGGCCAGCAGGAACAGATCAAGTGAGAGTAAGCAGCCATGCCTCACTACGTCTATGGCCAGCAGGAACAGATCAAGTGAGAGTAAGCAGCCATGCCTCACTACGTCTATGGCCAGCAGGAACAGATCAAGTGAGAGTAAGCAGCCATGCCTCACTACGTCTATGGCCAGCAGGAACAGATCAAGTGAGAGTAAGCAGCCATGCCTCACTACGTCTATGGCCAGCAGGAACAGATCAAGTGAGAGTAAGCAGCCATGCCTCACTACGTCTATGGCCAGCAGGAACAGATCAAGTGAGAGTAAGCAGCCATGCCTCACTACGTCTATGGCCAGCAGGAACAGATCAAGTGAGAGTAAGCAGCCATGCCTCACTACGTCTATGGCCAGCAGGAACAGATCAAGTGAGAGTAAGCAGCCATGCCTCACTACGTCTATGGCCAGCAGGAACAGATCAAGTGAGAGTAAGCAGCCATGCCTCACTACGTCTATGGCCAGCAGGAACAGATCAAGTGAGAGTAAGCAGCCATGCCTCACTACGTCTATGGCCAGCAGGAACAGATCAAGTGAGAGTAAGCAGCCATGCCTCACTACGTCTATGGCCAGCAGGAACAGATCAAGTGAGAGTAAGCAGCCATGCCTCACTACGTCTATGGCCAGCAGGAACAGATCAAGTGAGAGTAAGCAGCCATGCCTCACTACGTCTATGGCCAGCAGGAACAGATCAAGTGAGAGTAAGCAGCCATGCCTCACTACGTCTATGGCCAGCAGGAACAGATCAAGTGAGAGTAAGCAGCCATGCCTCACTACGTCTATGGCCAGCAGGAACAGATCAAGTGAGAGTAAGCAGCCATGCCTCACTACGTCTATGGCCAGCAGGAACAGATCAAGTGAGAGTAAGCAGCCATGCCTCACTACGTCTATGGCCAGCAGGAACAGATCAAGTGAGAGTAAGCAGCCATGCCTCACTACGTCTATGGCCAGCAGGAACAGATCAAGTGAGAGTAAGCAGCCATGCCTCACTACGTCTATGGCCAGCAGGAACAGATCAAGTGAGAGTAAGCAGCCATGCCTCACTACGTCTATGGCCAGCAGGAACAGATCAAGTGAGAGTAAGCAGCCATGCCTCACTACGTCTATGGCCAGCAGGAACAGATCAAGTGAGAGTAAGCAGCCATGCCTCACTACGTCTATGGCCAGCAGGAACAGATCAAGTGAGAGTAAGCAGCCATGCCTCACTACGTCTATGGCCAGCAGGAACAGATCAAGTGAGAGTAAGCAGCCATGCCTCACTACGTCTATGGCCAGCAGGAACAGATCAAGTGAGAGTAAGCAGCCATGCCTCACTACGTCTATGGCCAGCAGGAACAGATCAAGTGAGAGTAAGCAGCCATGCCTCACTACGTCTATGGCCAGCAGGAACAGATCAAGTGAGAGTAAGCAGCCATGCCTCACTACGTCTATGGCCAGCAGGAACAGATCAAGTGAGAGTAAGCAGCCATGCCTCACTACGTCTATGGCCAGCAGGAACAGATCAAGTGAGAGTAAGCAGCCATGCCTCACTACGTCTATGGCCAGCAGGAACAGATCAAGTGAGAGTAAGCAGCCATGCCTCACTACGTCTATGGCCAGCAGGAACAGATCAAGTGAGAGTAAGCAGCCATGCCTCACTACGTCTATGGCCAGCAGGAACAGATCAAGTGAGAGTAAGCAGCCATGCCTCACTACGTCTATGGCCAGCAGGAACAGATCAAGTGAGAGTAAGCAGCCATGCCTCACTAAGTCTATGGCCAGCAGGAACAGATCAAGTGAGAGTAAGCAGCCAGTCTATGGCCAGCAGGAACAGATCAAGTGAGAGTAAGCAGCCTTGCCTTACTACGACATGACCCAGTCTATGGCCAGCAGGAACAGATCAAGTGAGAGTAAGCAGCCTTGCCTTACTACGACATGACCCAGTCTATGGCCAGCAGGAACAGATCAAGTGAGAGTAAGCAGCCTTGCCTTACTACGACATGACCCAGTCTATGGCCAGCAGGAACAGATCAAGTGAGAGTAAGCAGCCTTGCCTTACTACGACATGACCCAGTCTATGGCCAGCAGGAACAGATCAAGTGAGAGTAAGCAGCCAGTCTATGGCCAGCAGGAACAAATCAAGTGAGAGTAAGCAGCCTTGCCTTACTACGACATGACCCAGTCTATGGCCAGCAGGAACAGATCAAGTGAGAGTAAGAAGCCTTGCCTTACTACGACATGACCCAGTCTATGGCCAGCAGGAACAGATCAAGTGAGAGTAAGCAGCCTTGCCTAACTACGACATGACCCAGTCTATGGCCAGCAGGAACAGATCAAGTGAGAGTAAGCAGCCTTGCCTTAATACGATTCTCACTTCGAAGGAGTGAGTGAGCTGTCTGCCATGAACAAGTCTTAGGTCATCTCTTCATTAGACTTCCTGATGATATTGGTGATCTTTTCCGGCACTCCGCAGTGTCTCAGTAGTCTTCAGAGGGTCAGAGGGTATGCCGATCAACGCTGTCAAACGCCTTCTCTAAGTCAATGAAGTTGATGTGCATGGGCGAATTTTACTCCAGGGATTGTTCCAGAATGATGCACACGGTTACGATTGTGATCATTATACCATGAGGAAACATAACTACATGTGTGCCTATGTATAAGCCGATGCATACACACGTTATAATGACATACATTTCATACAGGAACGATGAATATTCCGAAACATTATTAGAACTAACATGTTTGTTATGTTAATTTTAATGTATTAAAACATGAGTCGGTGATTGGATGAATATGATATCGTGCTATTTCCTTTTGCTGATTAGATCGCATTACATGATACATATAGCCATTAATGAATATGTTTCAAAATTCAATAACATCAATTAAAATTAACATGGCGACATTCGCTACGACAAATGCGTGCGCTGTAGGTAGAAAATCCATTAGGCGAACTATATTGGTAACACCAAGGACGGATAAAAGACCAACTTACGACATGGCCTGGCGTTTATACTCAAGACAGCTGGAGGGTTTTTAATGTCACATTAAACTACAGAAAGACCATTGGAACATAATTGTATAGTAAGAGGTATGCGTTTCAATTAATTGGGTTTAATAAGTCAACACAATTATCTATCGACTCTTATTGATATCAAATATTATTGCTTGAGGGCATTTAAATATATCTAATGTTTGTTTAACTATAAATGAAGTTTTTACATAACATTGCATAATGATTGGAATTTGCATATTGTGGGCTTGTTTCCATTTTTTTATTTCTATAGATTGACTTATGAATAATGTTCCCCATTGAGTTTACTTGGCGTTGCTATCTTGCTAATTAGTTTTGTTTGCTGAGTCTGTGCTCATAATGTTGGAACCCAAATAAAGGGCACTTCTTACTATAACATGACGACGTTTGTTATGAAGTCGTTTATTAAAGATACTTTTGAAAAACCTCATTTTTGTTTACTTGATCGCAATAATGCTGTTATCTAAAAGGCAGTTTAACAAATATGTTTTGCCATCGAGTCTGTTTCGGTCTGTGAAATGGTCATGTAATTTGCACTTGCACTGAAAAAAATAACTTGTTGATAGTACGATTTTTAGTGAAAATTCAACTTTAATTAATGCATTATTAATTATAAAGGTACTTACAAGTATATGGTTAAAATATCAGTAAGTTTATACACAATTGCTAAGATTTTCTATACATACATGTACATTGATTCATAAACATAAATTCTCTTGGAACTAAACAAATTTTCCTAAGCCTTGAGCATTTTAGACCTTTGAATAAACTATGTCGATGCTGTTCTGACATAAAATAAATCACCGTACATCCATTAGCAAATCGATTATATAATCGGATTGAAAAAGGGATCGCCAAGAGTTTATGGGTTTACCGTAATTGTCTTCAACAATGACATGTCGCGATTAAAGTCTTACTTCAGCGCTGTTAATGCTGCAATATTAGAGTGTTGCACAAACATATGCTATGTAAAAGAACACATTTCGATTTGACTTGTTCAACATGCCTATAATAATGCCCTTTTTTGTTTCTTTATATACTACAACCACTTTGTTATCTTCTTACTGTATTTATTATTTCATACTGTAACATCAATATTTTTCGTGGGGCATTAATCTTTGTTGACCGATCCACGAAAACATCGGAAAATAGCCAACGCAAATTCATCATTTATCAAAATCTAAAAACCACAAATGTACGTATCAATAAAAAGTCATTTTTTGAAAAAAATAAAATAAAATAATTGTATGCCCACGAATAAAACTGATTTTACAGTTTTCCTAAATATTTTGTTTCGAGCGTTCTTGCTTTAAAAGTACACATCATTACTAAAATACATATATTGCATGTTAAACAACATTTATTATCATTTATTTCTAAAAATAAGTATAACAAAATATGGTGCATATGAATAAAGTATTGTTTAATATAAATAAAATATTTTAATAATGCTAACTATTAAAGTACAAAACAAAATGCAGAGAGTACTTACCAACGGTAAAAATTCATTTAACTTAATAATTTTTCTATGATATATATATTTTTTTTCTTTAACACAAACATGGACATGGCAGAATATCACTGTCACTTATCATAACAAAACATGTTCTAAACTGAACGTCTTGATATATAATCTTTCATTTTGAGAAACAATATGTATGCGACTCATTCAAGGGCGTACACTTTACAATTACATAATATTTCACTCTGACCCTTCCTTGCCCAGTGTAATTTAGGTCGCTTTGGAAACAGGTGTTGATATTAAGAATCCTTTATAAAATGATATTAAATCAAATGAAAACACTCACCAACTACACAAAAACAATACTCTCAGATCTATAGTTTTAACTCATAACCGTGCAACAATAATCGCGCGATTGATTCCTGTTCTAAATCAATGTTAATGTGAACGATTTAATTTAGAAATACTGTTAACTCATGCGCAACTATGTTATATAACAACAACAAAGCTCAGCCTACACAGCACTCCATGATATTAATATCGCATACAATGCTTTGTTTGGCAGTGATTAAATAAGCCCATGCCAAACCATGTTCCATTGATGTAGCTGGCAAAATAAAACACGACCAGAATTGTGTCGAGTATCGTCTGACAGAGATGTAGAAAAATAAAATCTAGTAAGAACAGTACAATATGAGATATATTAACCTTATGAAACCGGAACAAGCCCATAATAACAACAGCAAAACAAACAACATACATGAACCGATAACTGACAAATTCATACATCACTGTATTTTATTTGTATGAGATATTGTGTAACAACGTTAACTTTCTATATAATGATAATACATGAATAGTTTATTGTAAACTGTATGCAAATTATGTCAGTTCAATAAGAATGAAAAAAATATTTTGAATTGCTGGTGAAGTAAATATGTTTTTTGATGTAACTTACTGATATTAAATTAAGAAAAACATGAATGTGTTAATAATTTATTAGGTTTATGTAAACATATTGAAATTGCTGTTTCATAAGCAGGGTATCCCTGTTAATACATACGGACGAATTTCCTTCGATACGCACTACAACCACTTTAAGATTTTCAGGATTGGCAACCTCTATAGGTTTGGCAGCCTCTATTGTATGGTTCTATAGGATTTTCAGGGTCTATAGGTTTGACAGCCTCTATTGTATGGTTCTATAGGATTTTCAGGGTCTATAGGTTTAGCAGCCTCTATTGTATGGTTCTATAGGATTTTCAGGGTCTATAGGTTTAGCAGCCTCTATTGTATGGTTCTATAGGATTTTCAGGGTCTATAGGGTTTGACAGCCTCTATTGTATGGTTCTATGTGATTTTCAGGGTCTATAGGTTTTGCAGCCTCTATTGTATGGTTCTATAGGATTTTCAGGGTCTATAGGTTTTGCAGCCTCTAAAGGATTGTAATTAAATATATGTCGTGCTGCAATAATGATTGTGTAATAAATTGTTCCAAAATACGTTAACATACTTTTGCTGTTTCATCTGAGCAACACATGTATTACAAATTTAGTTTTGCCGATCGCAAATAAAATTTGTTGGAAAGACGTTATCGTTTGCAGGCAAAATATTATAAAATTCAGTCCATAAATTGAAATGAATTCCCATGGAAATCCATGTGTTCCATAGTACAAACACTAATGCATGAAATGCCCAAATGTGATTCCTACAATCGACGTATTTTCTGACAAGTTGTCGTGAGCATAATAAAAAAATAATAAGATGGAACCAGTGATGAAAAGTCAATGACTTATTGATTTAGGCAAAGGTTTAGTGATATTGCAACATACTGGCACTGTGCTATTTTTGTAAACCTTAATTTGAAGGTGGATACAATATTATCCATTACTCTTAACATTATCCGTTACTCCTAACATTACAATTTATTCTTAGTTCTTAGTGAATAATAGTACACCATGATGAGTTTCCAATGTAACTTAACATCATGGTATGTAACTAATTAAAGTCTCAACACAATACATGCTTTATCAATCCATAAAATGTTATTAAACGGAACAAAGTAGGTTCTGCCTCTCGTAGTAACACATGACACTCGACGAATGCAAACTCTTGGTATACTTGACAAGCGTTACATTCCTGATGTTTTGCATACAGATATAGCATGCATATAATGTGAGTGTGATGAGAATATGGCTTTGTTTATATAAGCATGATGAATGCTTTGGCCTTCAGCACATGAGCAAAAACAATCAGCCCTTATGAAATAACGTTTAAGAGAGTCATGGTCTTCGTACTAAACAAGCACATTCCATCTTATATGTAAGAGCAAAGAACACTATCGACTAGTTTTATCACAATCTGAAGCAAACACATAGAGAATGAAAAGCGGTTTGTATCTTCGAATCAAAAACAATTAACAGTTAAAACAGTGTCTCCATTCGTATACAGTGTTGGGCTTGCAGTCAAAAATAAACAGAACAGAAATTGTATTACGACTTGTACATAGAACATCGTCAGTCTTCACCATGTTATTATAAACATATTAAAAGGTCATGTGAAAAGAAAGTTATAATACAGTAATAAGAAGTGTACATACTATCTAAGATAATACATGACAGTGGTGGGTAAACAAAATATTTGTATTTTTGTTTTGCATTTTTACAAAATATATGCGTGACAGAGTGGCTTTCAGCTATTAAGCTGTTACTATGTATGGAAAATACACGAAGAACAAACTGGATTATCGTACGTATGCCCTGTGAATTGTTATTCTTATAATAATATAAAGAAAAAGCTCACATACTTTGCATGGATTATATATGGCGGAAAATTTAACAATGAGATATGTATGTTTCACATATGAAAGCGTGTTTTGAAAGCGTTCTTTAATTTTGTTATTTTGTCATTTTAAGTGTTAAATAACAGCTTTCATAGAAAATAAGACATACTGACGAGGAACCTATTTTCGTCTATTGGTGTAGTGAGTATCAAATACTCCATTTTTGCATGTCCTCACTGAAAAAACTATACGGTTTAAGATTTTTTTTTTGTCACATCTTATTTCTTTCCCTTTTTTGAATATTTAGTTCAACATGGTTTATTTACATTTATTCTATTCTCTCGACGCATATCTTACTGTTGAGACGGGGTTTCCTAAAAAAAGGTTAAGATAAAATAACAAGAGGAAAATACAAAAATTTGATTTAAACGGAATTTCGATACGTTTTACATTTTTTTTTATATTATACAGTAACTGGCAATATTCATTTTTTTGATGGAATAAAACATGTAAGTTTGGATATTTGCACCAGTAACTATATCCGTAGCGGCAATATACATCGGAAAATTATTCGGTACAAAAACACTATTATATTTGTTTTTGGAATATGGAACTAGTATTACAATTTTTGAAATCGAAATCGGTTCCTTGAACTGTTTCTTGTTACGGATGCGAATACATTTCCGACTGTTTGTCTTCATCAAGTTAACCAATGTCTGCTGTATTTGAGCATGTCATCGGACTACTTAATCATACACCATATATCAAATGTATCTCTTGGGATAAAATACCGGTTTATTTCCTTTATAAGGCTACATTATTGATAACTTGGAGATTGGAAGTCGATTGCACTTTCTGGTACAGAAACCTTACATATTCGAGAAACCTGTATTAGGAAAAGATATGCTTATATAAATTCAGATGTAATACAAATTGAAGAAATCGATTACATCGAAACACAAACGAATTTTAATTCCTCTAAGACGTAACAGCAAATCGCATTGTAGTTTGTTTTCTCATTAGTAAGGCTGACAGATAATTAAGTAGTTAGAATTTACTGTAAATTAACTTATGACAATTTACTACAATGTTTTCTTCTTTATATTCATATTATACTTTTTCTGATACTTTAACGTGTCAGCAACATGGGCTCTTAATAGTTAATCTTTTTACTTCAATGTTTAAAGTTCTTTCTTAGTAAAGATTTCATTGATATAAACATGCTATATAATTGACTAACACCAACTTATTGAATAAATAATTATTTTGATAAAAAGCAAATTGAAACTCTAGTTGAATCAACAAGAAAGAAATCATATAATCATGGCTGGTTTATTACAAAATGTTATAATACTCTTTCCTCTACCATCGGTTTGTAATATAATTAGAGCATTTCAATTTACATAATGATTTATTTCACAAATAATCCAAACCCGTACACGATAACAAGGGCATGCATCATTTTATGTGTTGACGTGCATGATCAGTAAAGTCAGTGATAGCTTATACTGCATATAAACATATTGATATATAATATGTTATTTTTGAAAACATTATCTTTGCGACTTATTCAGGGATATGTAATGTACAATGTCATTGTTGTTCAATAAGACTCTCCCTGGCGCAGTGAGTTTTGAGGCAATTTGAAACAGGTTTAGTTATTTCAATTCCTTACCACTGACTGTTCCCCTATGACCCGAATTGATGTATGCATTTCAATATTATATTGACATATTCACTGTTATTTGTCACGTGTTGCAATACAAAGCCGTCGTTCTATTGATCGGAGTTCTCTTCTGCTGACGCTGCTGGAGATTATTTAATTTCAATATTTAACTTTTTATCTTAGAGAACATCAAGCAGAAACGCGAGTAAGTGTCGCCTAGTTCTGTGCTTTCCTCTTTATATCGTTTCACAACACCAAAATTCATTGTTAATAAAATAAACAAATCGACAACGCTAAAGCGAGGATAGTTTGGAATCATTATGGTAATATGATGGTAATTTAAGAACGGATAAGTGCAAGTCAGGTAAGGATAATGAACCTAATCATAATACGCTTACAATAGTCGACTACACAATATAAGAACCAATAAACATATAACACAATTATTACAGTATATTTATGTAAACATGAATATACTACTGATTGAATTTCACGTTCACAAACCTAACGTGAAATATTACGCATTGCAATTTTCTTGACGGACAATTTATAAAATAACAAAAAACACAAAATGGCGGGCAATAACAAGAGTACTAAAAAAACCTTTCTCATGCAATAATGTTAAGAAGATATGAATCGCACTTCATCTGAAGCGAGAGAACAACAGTTCGTNTCAATAAAAAAAAAAAAAAAAAAAAAAAAAAAGAAAAGAGTTATACTGATCACAGTAAATCACTTAAACGCACTTTTCAGGCCGTGGGTCGCGGTGTCTTGTTGTGTAACTCAATAATTCCAATGATAAATGGACCGCGACTACACTTCGGAAATTAAAAGTTCCGCAACGTTAAAACATAATTAACTTTTTAATTATCTTGTCGATTAAACAAGGGAGTTTTTATAATTGTGTGTGCATTTGTTTATAAATAATTAAATACTCTGTCAAACCATAATGTAACTTAAAACAATCATACATGAATGAGGGATGTTTAAGAAAGACAGTCGACCCATTTACATTTATTTTACGTAACGTATTAAATAGGAGTATGAATAATAAATCTATTAAGTGACTTTTTCGAACTATGATTTTTCAGTTTTCAGTCTCTCATAACGAAACTCGTGTAACTCTCGATTTGTTCGGACACTTAACAATTCAATTCGGACCCAAATATAATTAGAGAGTTTGAACCCCACGCAACTAAACTTATCTTAATTCAACATTTTCCAATTGTATTTAGTTATCCTTGTATGCCATTGATCTTAGTATTTGATTATATCGCATCCCTATGAGCCAATATATTGGCCTAAGGAATATGAATAAATCTTACGACTGCAATTAATAAAATCCAATAATAAACAACTTGTTTAAGTCGTGTAAGAGGACATTCAATGATTCAGAACCGCTTATTTGTATGGTTTCAAAGTCAATTTGGACTTTTACAAGAATCTTTACCATATCTGTATACCAAATTAAAATAGGAATGGAGAGGTTATTTATTTTTTTGAAAATACACTAAAACTACACAAGTTTTTTTTTGTCATTAATGTCTCAGTATACGTAATCGTACATTATTTGAATTAAAGAGTTTCAAATCGTTTAGAACTAGAACGAGTGGTAAAAAATTAATATCAATCGAAGGCAACGTTGGCTCGCGAAATAAATTAGAGAGAAACAAAGGGATAGTGCTTAGACCACACGAACACTTTTGTTACGTGGACACTAGTTTTTGATCTCTTTGAATTGCTCAGAAGTTGTGTTGCCAAAATGAATAAAACACACGTAAACATGTGCATACTTGCATATCAATAGGTCTGCAAGCATTCGGTAAAGTCACGCATTATGTCGATAACATCGAAACTGCAGACAGTAGTAAAAATACATTAAACATATATAACGTCAAAGAATGCAAACAATCACCGTATTTTAAATCTTTTATTTGTATAGGCAAGCTCTTAAATTGTATTTCATTGTTTACGATAAAAAGCTACGCCATATGTAATCAGCAATCATTGCGAGAAAACTTTAAATGGCTTTCAGACATACAATATTCCATTTCCTAGCGTCCAATCATTCACGAAAGTTGCGACAAAATCGTATATAGTTTAGACACAACTGAAGCAAAACACTTACACAGAGTGAAGCAACTGCTTAGGAAACGTTGTATATTGGAGATATTAGAGATCTTTTAGTAGAACTCCCAGTTTTGTTATTGAATAGCAATACATCAATACGACACTTTCCGCATAAACTGGATTTTCGCTAAGAAGGACTTCCTTTAAACAAAACATACCATGCAAGCGGAATGCGTCGTCTTTGATTGGAATTTACAGACTGCACATGCTAAGATGGGGCAACACCTTACGCAAAATCATTAAACCCCGTTTTCAACGAATGTATATTAAGGGAGCGTGTAAGCAAAATAAAGCATTAATTTGCCATGGTCATTTGTCTTTAGCGTGGGAAGCATTTATCAGGGTGTATAAGACGTATGAAGGTATATACGGTTTATATAATGTAGTTATATTTCGTGTTACAGGATCCATAGCAGCGTCATTGGCTGACCTATTGTCGAGACAAAAACATACGAAGACCGTTAATGCCGCTGTCGGAAATAACGCTGTTGGAAATGACGTACTCGGAAATGATGCCGTCGGAAATGACGCCGTTAAACGCCTTGAAGGTTTAGCAGACGCGGTTTCTGATCGTTCGAAAGAAATGGACGAAACAGAACATTAAGATATAACCGATCACAGTTCATAGGTTGAGGAAACTAATGGCGACAACGAAATATATATTGACGCAACCAAAGCTGGAAATACAGACGACGATGATTCGGAGGATTTCAACACGGATAAAACAGAAAACCAGATATCAATATTGCCTTCACATGTCAACCGTGATTCAAATCCTACAGTTAAAAGTTCCATACAATCCACTGAAAGCCTTTTGGAAACACCTCCAGAGTTATCACTAAAATCAGGGACATGCCTCTTGCGACAGAGTATGGCTTATGGCGAATGTGGTCACGTGACCCACTGTCCGGTCACGTGTTCGAATGAGACCGATTGCACGTTTCCCTACTGCGATTCGAAGGGTCAATGTAAATGCAGACAAGGTACGTGTGTAACAAGTGTGTAATTGATGTAAATACATTTAAACATAAAATATAATTACGTACGCAAATAAACGAATTGTGTAAATAATAATGATGTAGCTGAAGAGTTATTTATCGTATATTTGGAACAAATCATTAACAGGTGATACGATTAATATTTTTATGATGTATTGTTGTATATTACACCTTTTCTATGTCAAGTACATTATAATGCTGCATTCCTTTATATGAGTTCTGAATTTTGTCGTTTTCCGGTTGAATAGGCAGATAATAGTGTTATATTTTGCCTTGCCAAATACATTTGGTATTCGGTACTGTAATTTACGGGTGTGTTACACAATATAAAAGCGATTATAAAAGTATTTCATGCTTTAAATTCTTGTAAGTAGTATATAAGATTTTGAAATTATGGTTAATATATGTAAATAAATATTATTGTTATTATTTGTATTATTTAAAAAAATATTTATTTCAGCTGAGTGCAGCACCGACGAAATGTGTGAATTTTTCAAAACATAATGTAAAGGATCCTTCTCCTGTGGTGGAGGGTACTGTAACTGTCAACGAGGAGAAGAAAACGAAAGTATTTAAGAATGTTATAGGACAAAATTAATCAAAGACGACGTGACTGCCCTGAACATATTGAAGTTGTTGTTAATGTTTTCAGGCCTTCACAACAACAGTCTATATCATTGGG
This sequence comes from Dreissena rostriformis, assembly GCA_007657795.1. NCBI lineage: Eukaryota > Metazoa > Mollusca > Bivalvia > Myida > Dreissenidae > Dreissena > Dreissena rostriformis. The sequence continues at coordinate 8,997 of VMBQ01011206.1, read as the reverse complement.
ATATATTGTTGGTGTTGTATAAATAAAAATGTTTTGCGTGTAGTCAAATGGTTCTATATTAACATTTATTAACGTATTAACACATATTTGTGTCTATGCGTATGTTCGATATTTTAATGGCGAAGAATAAACATAGTATTTTGGGTAATAATTGGTTTATCTATTTTAGGCCTAAAATATACAAGCTGTTTACTTCTTTGTTCTTCTAGTAAAATCGTGTGTTTTTTGGGTAGAAAACTGTATACACATTTATATGAACTTGTTATTCGTACTAACAAAGGCAACACAGATTTTGTGAGGTAATAAGTATTTTTAATGTCCACATACCAGTTTCTCGATAAAAAAGAGAACTTTGTGTTTCTTTGGGTAAAAACTCCGTTGTTGAACAAAAAATAGACCACTGTTTCCATAACTTTTGTTTCAGCAATATAGTTCAAGTTCAATTTTTTTTATTGGAATATTGGCAAAACGCCTTTTACCATTTACATACAAGTAAACAAAGTGTAGTCATAATGCATAGTGCAATAGAAATACAATCATGCCAAAAAAACACTACAATGTAAGTGTTCAAACATTATGTACAAACGTGAACGTATTAACAGCAAAAAGAAAAGACCAAACAAGTAATATAAAGACAAAATATTGACATTTATATACATTATTTACTTAAGAAGCAGCAAATGCTGGTAATTTCTCCTCACGGAGTTTCATGGTATCAGTAAGGAATCTGGCAAAATTGTTAATGACTTGAGCATTTTGACAGGATAGTATGATTTTAAATTTCGCTAGAGTTGGCCAGTTTGATTGGATACAATATTTTGTTATTAGATCTTTATATATTGGGCAAGTTAGAAAGAAGTGATATTCGGACTCAACGGTGTTTGCATTACAAAGTTTACAAATGCGTTCATCTCTGGGAATGTTATTATTATTTCTACCAGTCTCTATTTCTAATTTATAGGCTTAAGTCTAAATTTTGATAATTGTTGTTTATGATTTGTATTATTAATGGAGTCTAAATAGTTTTCATAGGCGAATTCAGTCTTAAACATTCTATAGTACTCTAATTTCGGTTGGTTATAAATTGTATCGTGCCAATTTTGGATATATTGATCTTTTAATCTCTGATTAATTTCATGAGAATTTAAATTATTGAAAAACATTCCGATTCCAAGTTGTTCGAATTGATGTTTAACAAAACAAAAGCACACCACATAAATGTATTATAACTATAATTAATTCATAAGTAAATCATTGGTATATATTCACTTAACATTACATGACTGTTATATAAATTAAATTATTTCCATATATATAACTGCGTTTATTGTTAAATAAGAGTGCAAAATCCAAAATATTTTTACGTAACTACTGGTCTATCCATTGAGTAGATCAATAGTAATACATTTAAACGTATTCTATTGTATAGGTTTTTTATTTGAAGTGTGATGCTATGAATTCAATTATGTGTATTTCTAAGTATTTGTTTTGTGAATGAATTTATTTTTTTAAATAAATTTACGACGAGTGTTTTGATGCGCTGAAAACGGCTTTCAAGGCGAGAATAAACGCTTTCTTATTTAAGTCAAAACTGTTTTAAACCGGTTTAATGCATGCAAAAGTTCATTCTTTGTTACCCATTAGTACTCCCAAATGACCGTACTCGTTATTTAATCCATAAAGCCAAGATTACCAACGACACACTGATTAGACAATCCTTCTTAATTCCCGTTTTAAAAAAATGGTCAAATATTAGCAAGTACATAACACAATGTACATGTTGAACGTGAGTATTCCAATTTTGAAGTTTTTTCTCATTTGCGTTGAATTGTGACAAACGACTACGGGATGGCCATGTGTGTCCCCAACGTACATAAACAATTAAATTAGAAAATTAAAACACGTGTAATTGTTTAGCAGGAAACAGTGACAATTATGATTGTTAGGTGTTGTCTTGTTTGTGTCATAATTTCTTGTTTTATCACTCAAGAAACATTATTAGACGAGATTTTTGTTATCTAATAATGTTTCTTGAGCTTCTTTCCTTTCTTTATATGATATTGCAAAATTCATGTGTATATATGTAAGCTCCATATACGTCACGTAATTTTTAATTAATCAAATGTACACAACGTGAACTTCGAGATGCATCAGCGAGGGAAACCAATTTAATATTATCAAAACGGTAGCTTTATATATAACAAGTCATCAAAGGCTAAGCTTCTAAAGCTTGCGCAATAAAAGCATGATTTTAATTTTTCGCTGCATCAATATATGTTCATTGGTGAACTTTGACAAGAATCTGGGTCAAACCCAATTTTAGACAGCCACACAGAAAATAAAACCAAAATTAGTCCGTATGATTATGTGTAATGATTATCATCATCTTTGTCTGTGGTCCTGTCTGGAACATAGGCCGCCGACCAGCTTCCTCCAGGCGTCTTGGTTCTGGACTAGTCTCTCCAGCTGCTATCACGTCTTACGAATGTGCTTAGCATCTGCATCCATTTCTCGGCGCCAGGGTTTTTTATACCGCCCTCTCTTCCTCTTCCCTTGCAGGTTCCAGGTAAGATTGCCTTGCTGTATTGGATGGAGGCTTGCAAAGTGTGTGTTTTATCCATCGATAGCGTGTCTGAAGGATGTCTGCTTCTGCTTTGTTCTGCTTCATAATTCTTCGTTGGTAATCTTGTCTGTCCAGCGGATCTTGAGGATATTCCTGAGGCAGGTGTTGAAAGACCTGAATTTACTTTATGGTGGTGACGCTATGTCGCCAGATCTCTGCTCCGTCGAGGAGTTATGGCTTCACGATGGTATAAATCTTGGTGGTGACGCCAATCGCGCTGGATCCCCATTTGTTCTTCAAGCGATGGGAGGCTGCTCGTGCTTACGTTTGTATCAGTTATTTCATGGTTGTCAAGGATGCTGCCGAGATAGGTAAATCTGTCCATCTTCTCTAGCGCCTCGATTCGGGCTGTTATAAGTTTGTCGTTGGATGCGTTGGTCTTGAACATCTTGCCTTTCCATCTGTTGATGATGAGGCCTAATCTAGCTAAGTTGTCCTCTATTGTGTAGGTCTTTTCCTGCATCTGTTGTCGGACGTGAGAGAGAAGAGCCATATCTTCGTCAAAATAGAGATCGTCCAACTGAATTCCGTTTCGCTTCCGGTCCGTCGAGGTCTTCATAACCCAGGCAATGGCAAACAGTAACAGGTGAGGAGAGTAAACAGCCTTGCCTCAATCCGGTTCTCACTTCGAAAGCTTCGGTGAGCTGTCTGCCATGTACACTTCTGCAGGTCATCATAAGACTTTTTGATGATGTTGGTGTTCTTTTCTGGCATTCCGTAATGCCTGAGTAGTATCCAGGGGGACTGTCGGTCAACGCTGTCTAACGTCTTCTCATAGTCGATGAAGTTGACGTGCAAGGATGAATTCCACTCATGGGATTGTTACAGAATCATACGCAAGATTGCGATTGTGATGATTATACCACGAGAGAAAATAATATTTTGCATATTTATCAGCGGATCCATACACACGTAATTATGACATGCATTACATAAAGGAATGAATAATATCCCGAAACATTTTTAGGACTAAAAATTCTGTTTACTCTTAATTGTCTGGAATAAAAACACATTAAAACATGAGTCGTTGTTTTGGTGAATATTTACGCGTACCATTTACTTCTACTGATTCATTTATATTTTCAATGATACCTATAGACATTCATGCATGTTTAATGTTCTTTAACATCAATTAAATTTAACATTGCGACATTCGCTACGACAACATTTTGCGCTGTAGGTAGAAAACCCATAGGGCGATTAAAATTGAGAACACCAAGAACAGATAAAATATCAACGTACGACATGACCTCGCGTTAATACGTAAGACAGCTGGAGGTTATTCAATTTCGCATAATACTTCAGAAAGACCTTTGGAACCTAACTGTATTGCAACAAATAAACGCATCAAATAATGGGCTTCAATAAGTCAACACAATCATCTATCCGCTCGTATACAGATAGATCCATTATTGTTGTTATAGGGCATTTAAACATTTAAAAAAATAAAAAATAATTGGACGATTTGTAAATATGATAAATAAGATGTTATATTACATTATTAAAGGTTAACATTTTCAGTTTGCAGTTGGTTGAATTGTCAGATGTGTCGTGTTCTAAAAAAACTGGGCAAAATGCATGTGCGTAAAGTGTCATTCCAGATTAGCCTGTGCAGTTCGCACAGGCTAATCCGGGACGACACTTTTCGCCTAAACTAAGAAGAGACATTATTCAAAAGAAAAATTCCATAAAAGCGGAAATTGTTGTCCCTGACAATTTACGCACAAGCATTATGCCCAGTTTTCTCAGAACGCAACTCATTTGTCTTATGTAGGAAAAAAAAATCTCAAGAGACATTAATTGAGAAAAATCAGTGTGACCACCACAACTCTTTTATTTATAAGCAGCTGACCTATTGCTTATGCAATACAATAGAATAAATGAAACGCTATCCTGCTGAGAAAGAAATATATGATGTATATTGCATCGGTAATGGAAGCAGAGAGCGCAATGAACTGAATTACCGTTCATGTACGCTTAGACTTAGACTCAATTTAAGGAGCATTTTTACTTTATATCGGTACCCGGAAATAACACACGTATTTTACGTAACTTAAGACTAGGTGCGCGTTTATGTAGAGAGCAGTATATATCGATCGGTCGAACAACGCAACATAACCCCCAAAATCGTGATTTGCGTGAAAGGTGTATTGATTATTTGTTAAAGATTCACACAATATTAACTAGATATTTTTATTTAACAGCCTTCTTCTAAAACGGTCGCCATTTTTATAAAAAGAGTCAATGAATGTTTTGCACCGATTCACATAAAAAGTCTTAATGAAAACAGGAAATTATTCTCATAAGAATATACCGAGTACAATTATTATTTTACATGTAAATTATTGAATCAGGATGGAGTTTTTGAGTCAACATACTTCTTATTCGTCAGCTGCAAAGTTATTAAAGACGACTGCGCAAAAGACGTTGTTTCCAATTGTTATTTCCGGACAAAGTTCAACTATTCCCATTGGGTTTGCATGGATTTGCTATCTTTTAATTAGTTTATTTTGCTGTGAATGTGTTCATAATGTTGTTCACCGAAAAAATGCACTTCAAATAATATAATGATGACGTTTGTTAAGGAGATGTAAATTAAAATACCTTTTAAAATCTCATTTGTGTTTTATTTCTCGAAATAATGCGGTGAACCGAATGGCAATTTAAAAAGTGATTTTTGCTGTTGAGTCCGTTTTTGTCTTTGTTATTTTTATGTAATATGTTTTTTGCACTTAGACTAAAATAATGATAACTTTTTTATGTGCGAACTTTAATGATAATGCAGCTATATTTATATTTAAGATGCTAAAACGTTTAAGGTAAAATAACATTAAGTGTATACACTATTACTATGGTACTGTTAAAATACATGTAAATTGATTTATTAACATCAATGCTCTTAGAACATAGTAACTGTACCTAAGCCTCGAGCATTTAAGACCTTTGAATTTAGTCGAAGATGAACAGATATAAAATGAAATTACATTACATCCATTAGCAAATCGATAATATAACCAGACTGAAACGGGAACGTCAAAACGTAATGGAATTACTGTAATTGTATTCAACAATTACACGCAGAAATTTAAACCTTACTTCAGCGCTGTTCATGCATTAATTTGAGAGGAAAAGAACACACCTTATCTTGTTCAACTTGTCTGAACGAATACACTTCTTTAACCCTTTGCATGCTGGGAAATTTGTCGTCTGCTAAAATGTCGTCTGCTGAATTTCTAAAATTAGCATTTTCTTCGATTTTTTTCAAAGAATACTATCAGAATAGCAAACAGTTTGGATCCTGATGAGACGCCACGTTCTGTGGCGTCTCATCTGGATCCAAACTGTTTGCAAAGACCTTCAAAATCCGGTTCCAGCACTCAAAGGGTTAAGTTTCTTTTTATTAGCCTCGTCCTGGGAAAACTAGGCTCAATGCATGCGCGTGTCAACTCAGATTAGTTTATGCATTCCGCACAGGTTTGTCAAGGGCGACCTATGCCGCTTATGAACATTTTCGTTTAAAGGTAGAATCTTCGAAATGAAAATCCAGTTCAGGTGGAAATAGTCGTACCTGATTATCCTGTGCGGACTACACAGGTAAATATGGAAAGAAATTTTACGCGCATGCATTTAGCATGAAGCCCGGTTTTCCCACAGCGTATTCTTAATTGAGCGTTCTCAAAAACATTTGTACGTTAATTTTGGACTTAACATTTATTAGATGTATAATACGAATTTTAATTTAAAATGCTTGAAGTTATTACAAAAAAAATAATAATGAATTAATGAATAAAGCATAATTAAACATAAATCAAATATTTTAAGAATATTAACTATGTTAGTACATTAAAAACGCAGAGAGTTTTTAACAACGAAGTAAGGACATTTAACTAAAAAAATAATTCTGATATATATATTTTCCATTACAAAAATATGGACATGGAAAAATACTACTGTTGCTAGCTCTGACAAAAAAAGTGTAAAAAATGCTACTTATGGGAACAGCTTAATCCGAAATATTTCCTGATTAGTTTGAAAACGATTGTGTAAAAGTATGTTAGTGCAAATACGACTTTATGATGCATACGGGATGAACAATGATTGCTATCATGTCGGTAAGATTTGCTATGCCATGTGATAGTAATACGTGATGCATTAACCCAATATTAATAGAGTGAAAATCTGACTTTTAACCGAGGGAAATCATCCTATGTAGTCAGCTATCTTTGTTCATAATCGATCGGTACTGGTTGCTATATTGGTGCATATATGCGGAGAGTATTATCTGTAAATACAGGTCACTTTATTGCACTTCGTCATTAAATGATGTTTTCTAAATTATGTATGAACTAATATGGGGGTGCTGATTTCTTATTTAAGCAAGTGACACATTTTCCCAACCAATACATGAAACATACAACACAACATAAGACATGAAAATATTTAAAGCTGGGGTAACCGCCATGGTACATGCACATACTTTATGGGGGTTTAAACCGGGTTGAAGGCGCGCCAAACCTAAATTGTTGACCAGCAATGTCTTCTATAAACGGAATGAAAATCTGACAAAATAAAAACTAAACAAAAGACATAACTATACCTTAATGATAAATAAATGGATTATCGCCTTGAAACAATTAATGAAAGGCGCACCGTACATCATATCAAAGCCAGAATCATGTACACGCACGTGTAAATATCCTTTAAACTAATATCATAGGAGTTTACATAAAAAAGTCAATAGAAGAGCATAACCATGTCGATGCAATTTAATTACTCAACGGTTAAATACTAAGAGATCAACGGAAAAACAACTTTCTGTCGCCATATGACATGAAGATAATACCAATTATTAATAAATGCCTTTTTAAAGACACAATTTTAGAACGTATCATCATATAGTGCTACTTCAAGATCTTCGCAAGGCATCTCGGGAAGAAACCGTAATGCAGGGTGTAAACAGTCCGATTTCATATCTTGAATGTGTATCCAAATACAAATATCCAAACACAATTCTAAAAAAATAAAAATATATAAAGAACAATATCGTTAACGTGCATAGTAAACTGCTCATGTGGTGGTCTCATTATAAAGATTCATGCATCCAACACTATTTCGAATACTCTCTTAGTATTCGTCTTATTATTTTTTTTTCGAAAATCATAAATAACTTTCCGATTGTAAATGTTTTGTTAACTATTTAAATTAATAAAAAAAAAACGAATTTTTATTTATATTTTTTTTCGCATGAATGTTTCATATACGCAATTATGTCAATTAAGGCGATATTGCCGTTGCTATCCGTTCCATAAATATGTAAAATTGTCAAATGCCTGACATTGTATCATTCTAAAGAACATTTTTTTGCGTGTTCTAGGAAGTTATCTAGGAAATTTTCCAAGAAGTTTATCAAATAGTGTTTTAGTTTTCTTTTAAAATGCATGCCACTGCCACCCATGAAAACAAATAAGATTTATTTCATGCACTCTATACGTTTACCCGTGGGTAATTAAATGAATAATTTATTCAATATGGTTTGAAGAATATTACATTATTTGGAGTTCTCTAAAAAAATTACAAATCAAGCAAACACTTACTGTAGGATTCGAAAGCGATATGTTAGGGCTATTTTGTTAATGTAAGCATCCGCGCTTTTTTAAAACCTGGGGCGACACTCTACGCACATGCATTCACACCGGTTTTCCCAGAGCTATCATAAACGTCACGCATTTGCAAAAGCCCCTTATGAAATAACTCTTTTTGGATTCGTGGTCTTCGTACAGTTCAACAAACAAATCCGTCTTATATGTAACTGCTAAGAACAATGTCGACTAATGGTGTTATTACACCCCGAAGAAAACACAGTGAATTCCAATGAGCTTGTATCTTCGAATTCTTCACATCGATGTCTGCGCTGCCAACACCAAATGGCTATATAAGTATGAACTTTTCACATTCAATAATATAAAAGTGCCAAAAGTCATAAAAACTTTGGGCTGGCTGTCGTAAATAAAAGTGTGTTTTGTTTTTTGAACGCCCACTTTATTTTCGCTATGTTTTCATTTGTTAGCGTTTAATAACAGTCTTCATAGAATAGGACACATTAACGATGACAAAATATTTCTCATGGCATACAATATGACTTTTCACCCACATTCATCTGGGACGCTAATCATGGATGTGTGCAATCAAATACGAAAATATTATATTGACAATTCACTTATCTATTCAGACGGATATGTCACTCCATTGTTTGATGCATATTTGGATGAAACCCACAATTCTTTTCATTTGAGTGGGCCTCTACCATGCAGGTTCACATCCCTTGATACAGAAATAAATATTTTGAAATCTTTATTCGGTTTCCTGGGGGGGGG
>VMBQ01011205.1:0-16903 GCA_007657795.1 Dreissena rostriformis | reverse complement strand
ACGACCACGACGACCACGACGACCACGACGACCACGACGACCACGACGACCACGACGACGACCACGACGACGACGACCACCACGATGACCACCACGACGACGAACACGACGACGACGAACACGACGACGACAAACACGACGACGACGACGAACACAACGACGACGACGAAGACGACGAAGAAGACGACGAAGAAGACGACAACGACGAAGACGACAACGAGGAAGAATAGGATGACGACGACGAAGACGATGACGAAGACGACGACGAAGACGAGGATTAAGATGAATTATACATTTTGGATAAAGATTATGAGTGTTCAACTTGTCCAAGATACAATCACTATCTAAAGGAATGTTATAATAAAAAATACAACTGTTTCATTAAATCGAGATTAACATAAATTATTCAAACTTCAAACAAATGCCTATGCAAATCAAAGTTTGTTCGCATGCTTTGTACATTTCTGGATTTCTTGGCGTAGAAATTGTAATTACCATACGTCTCTCATCCATAACTTTCGCATTTACTTAATTTACATCTTAAAGAGGTGAATCGAGTGCCGATCAACAATACAGAATACGAAAAGACGTTAATGTATAAAAAAATAATATAATTAACATAAATATGACGCCCTTTTTCTACAGTTTTCTTTAATTTTTTTTTCACTAAATGCATGTGCGTCAAAAGTAGTGCATATTTCTAAAGAGTTTCATTTCTCAGGCGGTATAACGCCATTTAGCAATCGCACCCATGCTTGTGTGTTTATTCCCTGTATTTTACGTGTGCCTGCTCTTTTTTGGGCATTCTACTGAGGACTACGTTGAATTATTATATTATTATTAGAAGACTATTTTTAATTTCGCAATCTTACCAAATTCACCGTTTCAAGAATATTATTTAAAAAAAAAACACCGCAAAATCCATTAAATTGCAGTTTAAATTATTCTTTGATAATTCGAATTCGTGTTCCCGAATGCGCCTACCATGGGAAAGGCACTCATGTGAAATAATGAGATCGCTGACCGTAAGCCATCTTCAAAAGGCGTTACTATACAAGTAAAAAAAAATATTGCAGATTAACCATGGAATTAATTCGCAGCTGTTGATAATTCAACATAGTTAAGTCCATTTTTTAACAGGGCTACAAACATTATACAAATAAAAATCAGCGAAAATGATATGTCAAACTTGTTCGTTTTATTACGGATATATTAAACTTGTCGTGTTAAATGTAACATTACGTTATATTTAATTCAATGCGGTGTTTCATATCTGAGATCCTATTTGTCAAAACAGTCGTTTGTATAGGGTATAGAGAAAAAACTGAAAACATGTTGAAGTTCATTTATGTTATATTTGTTTTCGTTTTGTTTTTATTTTCAGGCCATATTAAACGATGAAGTTTCAAAGAGGGCTACATAGACGAACGCCATGCTGAAAAAAATGCTCGGATACCGCAGGACCCCTCGGTACGCAGGAATACTGGTGTTATTTATTTGCGCACTAATGGTTCTGTTTTACTTCCCGGACAAAACAACGTCGGGACAATATACCAAGCGGACACTTGTCAACGTCAGAGGTATACATACTATTTAATGTCCTTTATTTTGTTGAAGCTCTGTCGGATTGAGTGTTTTTGCCTAAAATCCTCATAAAATGTAACGCTTTTTCTTCATGTGTTATCCGTGATAACAATTATGATTAATTGCATTTGGAAAGGCACCAGTATGTTGAAGTAGATTGAATACTCTAATCACATGTATTGACGATGTATATAACATGTTATTATATTGAACTGCATAATTGTTTTTATTGAATGCGTGACTATTAAACCACACGGTGTTATGCCTACGTGAAAATAATTCTTACAGATACCAGATTGTTTTGTTTTTGTTGTTGTATGTTGTTGTTGTTTTGTTGTTGTTGTTTCTTGTGTTGTTAATGTCCCGAAGGTGGGCATATAGTGATCGCACTCTCAGTCTGTCTGTCCGTCTGTCCGTCTAAAATTCCGTCACACTTTGCGTTTAGGTTTCGAAAAATGTGGAAAAACACTTTGCGTTTAGTTTTATAACATGTGGAAAAAGGGGGCATATGTCATCCTATGGTGACAAGCCTTGTTTCTTGTTGTTTCCTCTGTGTTTTATTTGCTTTAATGTGTCTGTGATTGTTTTTTGTTTTATTATTTTTGTATTTTTGATGTTGTTTGTTTGTTTGTTGTTGTTTTTAGTTTGTTTTGTTTTTTGTTGTTGTTGTTGTGTTGTTTTTTTTTTGGGGGGGGGGGCAAAAGAGAATAAAAGGATGCTTTTAAGTGAACCATTTTATCTCGTGTGACACTTACCTTCTTAACTGTTTATTTTTGTTAAACGACGCTTTTAACACATTCTTTTTCAGATAAATGGTTCCCTTCCCCAGTTGAAGAATACATCAATCATCTCCTGGAGACTGACCCAAGAAGTGCAGGTAACGGTTAAGTCATCCTGATACTAATAATTTCATATAATTTTATTTTATTTTTGGGGCGATTGCCTCTTGCAATTCGCCCCATAGGTAACATAATATACGTTTACCGAAGAATAAAGTCAGTTACTGCAATTAACCACTTTGCATCCAGATTCTGCATTCGCAAACAAAATAGTTCCGATCGCATGGTATGATTATTAATGCGCACAAACATTATCACGTGACTAATTGAACAATACAAATTTCCCCTTCTGAAATGATCATCAATAAATCCAGTTCAATCCAGTTTTGCCCGCCTTCACGATGTTTACACACTCGTTGTGCGACAAACACCCTTGGATTGTAACAGTTTGACATCCACGGCAACGTCTTTTCACTGTGGCCACACCCGAGTTTCAAGCAGTCCTCATAGAAGGTGTATACAGCGATGAAATATCGGTTCAATACTAAACTATCAACACTCAACCGATACAGCGAATTTATGTTTTTTCGTTTTTAAGAAATCAACTGCGTTCGCAATATGGGTGACACAATTTTATCACCACGCGCTACATTTTTTATTGTCAAAGTAAACATCTCAATGTTCTCTGCGCTACAATGTTTTTATATGACAATTCGCCCGTGCTTTTCATGCTAGTTTTGAACTTTTCCCTTGCACACGAAATACATGTTGTGGTTGTCACTTTCACAGCAGCTAAACTACCTTGTGTAATTCAGCCCTACATCCAATCAATCAGTGTTTTCATTTCGAAAAACATAGAGTTAATTCATAAAACTATTTACTCGATGTGCGTACGTTGTCCTCATGACACATGTTCATGGTGATTTTACGACCACAACATTTGAGCAAAATCGCCCCACCACTACTTTCAGTACTTTGATTTTAAATTGTCGGTATTAACAATTTGCTACTGTTAGACAAGATGCCTTTTTTCAGTTAAGATATTTAAAAGCACACCATTTTAAAATCTGCCATTCTGCAATCTCCCGTTTGATTTCTGACATCATTAAATTTCATTTAATGCCAATGCGACCATGTACCTCAATGATTCATTCTAGATCGATTTTATATTTCACTCTTTAAGTGACACCCGTTAAAGGGAACTTCGTAAGATAACACCATTCCACTTAAGATAACTTTGGTACAGGATTCAACAACATATTAGTTCTTTTTCAGACGTATGCGTACATTATCAAATCTTTGCAACGATTTGAAGATAAGGCGTGAAAGTAATGTGTGATACACGTAACATTGCAATAAAATAGACGGGCGTTTTAATTTCTAATCGGATGTTTCACAATATTGGCGTATGGATAAGATATTCCGTTCGGGCGGACGGTTGGGCGACCCTGCGCTTCGTTAACAATTTAGTGTAACGTGTTGTATAGTTAACATATTTTCTTAAGTTTTGCACCAATCGTCTCCACGTTAACAATTTAGTGTAACGTGTTGTATAGTTTACATAGTTTCTTTAGTTTTGCACCAATCTTCATCAAAATTTACACAAATGTTCATTGGAGGGTCACCTACCAAACATAGCGTATGGTTCCGATTTACTGAACAATATGTCCACCATTGCTAAACGTAGACAAATGTCTCAACAAATGTCTAAACACATGTTAGCACTCTATTGTTAGATTTGTGAATATTTTCATGCAAATGTCCATATGGAGGTCCTTTTTCAAAATTATGCAAAAAGTTTTGCTCCATTGGACAATTGGCTGTTTGAGCTAAAAATAGAATTTGCGTTATACTGTATATTTCATATAGTTTCTGAATTTCTTGGCCAATCTTTATGAATATATGAAAAAATGTTTCTTTAATGATCATCTACCAAACATATGCATATGGTTCCGCGAAGCTGTCATAGCTAAAAACTAAAAATATGATTAGACATATAACAGTCAAATTCTTCAACATTGTTTTACACCGGGTATGAAAAACTTTTGTCACGTGACCAAAAGTCGATGCCACAAAAAATATATAACTGATCTACCCGACCATTACCACCCACTACCCAACCACGCCTCTCCCACCAAAATAAATATTCTAGCAACAAATACTAGCATCTTCAGTATTACAAACTGAATAAAATGTATCAGAATTTTCATTATAGGTCGGGTAACCGTTAACTATAATATATTATTCATTAGTTTTTGTCTTTTTATTCGCATACATATGTCTGGTTAAACAGGCAAACAATTAATGTCTTTGAATATTACGGACCCATTATTTAAGATAACTCACCATCGTCGGACCACGCGTTCACTGCAAATTGTTATACTTCTTCGTTTATTATGTAGACAAAACGGAACATATTATACAGTGAGTGTCGACGATGGTAACAATATGTATACAATATGTTTTCCAAAATAACGTAAATGATTTTGATTTCTTCTAGAGCTCGTGGACACATCAGTGGCAGACGCTCTTTTCGAGAAGGTCCGAATACTGTGTCTCATCCTCACGACGGAAGCGAATTTCCAAACACGCGCACGCGCCGTGAATGCCACATGGGCTCGACGTTGCAATAGCCACTACTTCGTTCTACTGACCAATGAGAAAAGAGATGACGTCATCATAACGCCGTACAACGACACGCGGGAAAATCTCATCTACAAAGTGCGCTACGCATTGGTACACGCATACGTGAATCTGATGGACTCTTTTGATTGGGTGTTGACGATACGTACGTCATAATGGAGAACCTTAGATTTTTGGAGTGTCACTATGACAAAGACAAACCAGGTTACCTAGGATACCATTTCAACATGTACGTGGACAACCATGGTTACATGAGCGGCGGTGCTGGGTACGTCATGAGCAAGATTGCTTTACGGCAAATGGTCGATTTTGGTTTGAAAAATGACGCATGCGTGCTGACTAAAACGTATCTAATACCGGAAGTGAGCGAAGACTTTGAAATTGGGAAGTGTTTAAAAATTGCCGGCGTACCAGTCTTATATTCAATGGACGTTTTGGGAAGAGAGACTTTTCATCCATACCCTTTTGAACAATATTTGCTAAACTATTTGCCGGAATATTTATATGATTGGTCAAATACTCGTCCTCAAACGGTAAGAGGGGAAGTCCAAAAAAAAGATTCGAATGGCTCAGTTTGTGTTATACTATATATGTTAAAAGAATAGTTTTCTGGTGTATCTTAACACCGTGTTTAAGGTCCAGAAACGTTCTAGTAATTCAAACTTAAGCCTTATACTTATTATACACTAAAGCCTTTTAATCCATGCTGACTTGAAATTTTGCTTTGATAACTGTCAACATATTATACGAATACATTCTAAAATACTACTTCGTGGCTTTACCAATATAAAATGTTATTTTATAACTACACTATGAAAACATGCTTGATATGAGTCCATACATTTTTAGTTTCGTTTAACATATTTCTAAAACGACGATAATGTGTAGATGTTCCTTTTTGAAGGGATTCTTGATAAGGAACTAGCTTTTCTTTTAGGACCACTATACCAGTATAAACCAATGAAATTGCAATAGTAATAGTAATAAATAGTAATACCAATAGTAATACCATCAATGCACAATTGACATTTTTTTCTTATTCAAGGGATACAACTGCTGCAGTCCATTCTCAGTCAGCTTCCATTACATGAAGCCGGAAACCATGCTCATGATGGACCATCTGCTCTATCGGATTCATATACATGGCCGTAAAGCCGCGGGGAATCATGTCAGCCAATCTATTTTTAGACCGGGACGCATGGAAAACATGCGCAAACCAAAGGTCGTGATTGACGGAATTGTGTGAAGAAAAACCTCCGGACGTTTGGGAACAGTCGCTTAGAGGATGGCCGCTAGTTCAAATGTAACATGACCGAGAGGTCCATGGTTCAAATTTCACAAAACTGGACTTTGCGGACTATAATCTATCACATCTCATGAACTCTTCACCAATGTACATTTGAATACAAACACCCAATGTGCCAATGCTGCATACAGCGCCGAGTGTTCCCGGACGACCTTGTGATCGGGCATCTGAAACCTTATGTCGAAGATGTAAATTTACACAGGCGTGTACTTGAAAGAAAGTGTGAGCGTTCGCAAACAATTTGACCAAATAAAATGTTCTAAACAGACCGGACAAATAGTGCGTGTTCATGCAATGTAGATGTAGATGTCGAAAACGTTACATTTGCTGCATTGGTTTCCTCTTTGCATGCTGCTAAGATATTGGATACGGTTTACATACAATTGCAAACATGTTCTACAAAAATAAGCATAATGATTATGTGTGTATATGAACTATAAATGTCTGAAAAAGCATTTACCTGACGTCTCAAACCTAAGACTGCATAATGTGTCAGTCATTATGTGTTATTAGTCGAGAATGTTAACGACATTTGTAATATTAGTCGAAAGCCAACGATAAGCAATATGTAAACTCGGTTCGTAAACATGGACCAATCACTGTTACCCCAAATGCCCAAGATTTTAATTGAGCCGAACTAACATAAGGACTAACGTTCTGACGAAGTAAAAATAAGAGTGGGCAAAGAACGGTTTGCGAGGTTAATATTGATTACGGACTCTTACAGATGAAATACTACAGAAGCAATCACAAAAGCTATCATCACGCACATTAGATCGGGTGTGGTAAATGCAGACATATTATCATTATATGTTAAGTTGTTTTTTCTATACTTTAACCAATGCATTGGCACTTTACACATAGTTGTGTCGAAGCGGTAGAGCATTTGAACATCTAAAAGAGAAGAAAATAATGCACACAATCCATTCAAGAATAAGAATTGTGAATATGTTTAAAAAAAAAATACCTTCTTACGAATTATTTATGAAAAGTCACATTAGTTTTTCAGTTGAAGAAGAATCCTTATATTTGAAGCAATTGTTTTGCAATTTCTCCATTTTGGACTTCAACAATTATCTGCCTTGCATCATTTAAAGACATGTTTTAACAAGGACCTTACTTTATAATTATAATCTACATCGTCCATCATTTGGAAGAATTTACCATACATTTATACGAATTACAAATGCAACATTTCAAAACCGTGTACCCGAATTACAGCCTCAACATGATTATGGAATTCAATATTATTTTAACATTTTCCAAATGTCTTTATCTCTAGAAATTGTATAGCTTTAGATGATTTCACCCTTGTTGTATTAAATGTAGTGAAATTCCTGCTATAGTAGTGAGGAGAAAAAATAGAATAAGTAAAATGCTAGTTTCCCTCAACAGGACCTAACATGGATATTGTGTATACATGAACTCCATGTACTAAACTCTGGTTTGATGAATTACAGATACTAAATCATGGATTTATGAATGACCAAGTACAATCTAGACACAATACAAACCACCATTCATTTTGGAATTTTGGAATTATAGCTGCAATTGAGGTCTCAGTATGGGGACGTTATAAGAATGACGGATGGATACTGAAGGTTCGTGAACGAACTTGTATTCCACGCTATTAAGGGGGTCATATGAAACGTCCGGACATTGCTTGTCACCGAGGCACATGACTTTGCCCACCCAACGTAAGGAGAATTGGTAAGCACCTTAAGACTTGTAGAACGCCTTTGTGACAAGGTAAATTCTATTCTTTGTTAAAAGACAAATTGTCTTTATACAAAAACGAAAAGAATTTACCTTGTTCAATATAAATGATAAACCATCCGAAAACAATATGGAAAATAAATACATTGAAATAATCTTCATCGATTTTCAGTAACAAACCCATAATTTGACGTTGTTAACTGGCCAATTATCTACTCTTACCGAAAACAAGAAATATCTGTTTTTTAAATATATGCGGCGTTGATTTTGATTTGTAATGGTGAACGATCAAAATTTGCGTATGTTTTTTATCTATAGATCAATACTTTATCAAACTGTCAACATGTTTTTCCGGCGTTATAACGTGAAAAATATGACCTTTTCTGTTTGTGTGCTGACATTTTATTACATGTATATGATATGCAGTCTTCCGCCATCCGACACGCTTACCACCTGCGCCAAAGTGATTGCCTTTCATTGATCATATTTCGCAAGAGAAAACAATTGCATTACCTTGTAGTGGATTTTAGGTCTCAATATGTGACCGTTATATATATGACGCGATTGATGGGCACTGTAGGTTGTGTACGTGTATTTGACGCTATTAAGGAGGTTCATATAAAATATCCGGATATTTCTTGTAACCGAGCCACGTGGCTTTGCCAATCCAACGACAGGAGAATTGGTAAGCACCATAGCACTTCTAGAGCGCCTTTGTCAGTATTCAAAAATATAATTTACCTTAAACGATACCTTATAATTAATCCGAAAGAGGTAATTCCAAATTATGTTTGCAGGTTTTGATTGAAGTCATCGCCATTTTTTCTCAGCAACAAACCTACGATTTGATGTTGTTAACTGACTTATTATGAACTCTCAACTGGAAAATGGAATTGTTTGCCATGTGTCCATGATAATATTTGAATGTGCCAAATATCTTCTATTAATATATTACTCATCTACAGATAATTTAAGTTTCGCGAAAGTAAACGCCAATTTTTGCCATAGCGTTGAAAAGACGATTGCAATACATGCTTTCCGCGAACTGACCTTGATACCGTGCGAGATTAAATATCGTGCATACATAGAGGTAACCGTTCGAATTGTTCGAATGACGGTTTTTGCAAATACTTCAACATGTTTAAACGTCAATTATGAAAACAATTTAACATGAGTTTTTTATATTATTATATCGTAGTAATTGCAAAATATGAGCTACTTAGCATTGAGGTATAAACGCTCTAGCGCTGACAATGTGCCAACTATACAGGGACACACAAAAACTGTATTGATTTCGAAAGTTGAGCGTAAAACTGTTGCATCTATTAAGCCTGTATAGGAATATTCGGGCGATCTTCGAGTATTTGAATATTTGATCCCATCCCAAATAAATACAAATGTATATAAATCCATAAATACTTAAACAAAATGCCAAATGCTTTGCTGGCAATAAAACGTGAATATCGTGGCCTCTTCCGTTTGTGTGCTAAACTACTGCAGTTATTCTCGTTATTAGCAAGAGGAAACCGTTGCGTGACCTTCTAGTGGACATGAGGTCTATGTGTATTGCGAAGTTTATGAAGTCCTTTCGCGCCTTAGGCTGCATTTTTTTGCATACCAAAAAATGTGAGCCAGCACTGCTAACTAATTAACTTACAAGACTCACGATAATTGAGACGAATTATGAATAAAAACTGCAATTTCCAGCTACCGGTTCTGCTAGTTTGACTGAAAGATTCTCAATTTGGCTGTGGTCGTGCGCTGTTGCCTCAATATGGGGACGTTATAAATGACGGATGTACAGTGTAGGTTCGTGTACGTACTGGGATTTGGGATTTCACGCTATTAATGAGGTGCATATAAAACGTCCAGATATGGCTTCGGCCACCCAACGACAGAATAATAAGATCTTTAAAATATTCAAAAGTGTTTCGAATAATCGAATATTCGTTCCCATCCCTGTATTAAATATATAAATGCATCAATACTTTAACACAATGCCAAATGCTTTGCTGGCGATAACACGTGAAAAGGTGGCCTCTTCCGTGTGTGTATTGCTCATAATTAGTGTTTGTGTTGTTACACGCGTTTGGTACACATTCGTCCGCCAGCCGAAACGCTTACCACCTGCACCAAATTGATTGCCTGTCATTGATTATCGTCTCATTTATCGCCTTCTCGAAAAAGGAAACTATCGCGTTACCTTGTAGTGGACTTGAGGTCTCAATTTGCGGACGTTATATATATGACGCGTGGACAGTTTAGGTTTGGTGTTATTAAGGATATTCCTTGTAACCGAGCCAACACAACGACAGGAGAATTGGTAAGTTGCTGTTTTACTAAACTAATTTTAAATAAAAATAGATGTATGATAAATGCACATGCGTCCAAAAATATACTACAACAATTCAAGTTGAAAATTATTATTATAAAATAATTATAACAAATACGTTTGAAAAATACAGCAAATGTCTATTTCACGGTAAAATTACTGTTTTGCATCTAGAGATGCCAGCGTTAATTCCTTCCGTTTAAAAAAAAGTTCACCGCAATGCTAAATTGTTAAAAGGATAAACATGTAATGCTAAGAACTCACAGGGTGATTGTCGTAATTGTCTCCATGTAATACTAATGTAGGAACATAAAATTCGTTATATTCCGAACAAAATAGCACTGAAATCTTGCGCGATGTGAACGCAAGAACGTAAAAAAGGGCCTACTAGTTATTATTTCTTTGGCGTGTAATGATTTGTAAGTGATCATATAGACGTGCGTTGCTTAACAATAAAAGCACTGCGAAGATCGATTAAACTATTTGCCATCGTGCCGTAGTAAAATTGACATTTTGTTTGCTATCCGAAGAATCATCAGCTCTTCATAAACTATGACAATAAGAACATACGTAAACAAATAACACATTTTTAAATAAAACATATTTTTTGCATTAATTGTCATTGAATCCAAATTGATATGGTGCTATGTGATTATGCATTTTCAAGAGGAAACTACTACTAGATATTATAAGAATACTCGTATATACAGTATGATATTTTCTATAGAACATTACCCAATACAATCATTAATTATCATAACGTTCTGGTTTTTTCCTCATATTTCATGTACCGGTATAAATATCCATCTTATTAAACAGCCGGGGATCATTAAATAATTAAGTTTACACATACTCGTGAATAATCGGATCAATTACAATCGATGAATCAACGCGCTAAGGCAGTGAAGTTGTTTGATAAAGAAAGGGAAACGAAACTGACTTTGGTTGTGCCTAGTTAGTAGTACATCCTCATTTCGTCCGTTCCGTCATCAAGTTCATATTCTTCGTCTAAATCATCATCGTCGTTGTCATACTGCAACATCATCATAAAAATAACCATCATCAGTATTAGTAGTATTTACTTAAAATTGACCATCCTCATATTTTCACCGTCATCGTCAACAACGTCATAAGTAACATCAGTATAAGCATCAGCATTTTCCTCATCAACAGGTCATCAATATTGCAATCATCTGTCAATTTGTTTTGTTATGGAAATATCAGGAATACACATGTCTGGTTACTGAATAATTGTATGAAACGTTTGATTTGAACTCTCATAATTATGATGTTTATATCGTGTTCCATATGCCAGAATTGGTGATAAAACATGATAATAATATGACGACGAATGAGATTTTGGAAATAATGGCGGTGATGAGAGTATGGTGTTGTTGATGATGATAAAAGAACATAAATTTGCGCGGGTTAATTTTGTTGCTGTTGCTATTTCTGTTGTTGATGATTTTTGATTGTGTGCGGCTGTTGATGGTGATTGTGAGGGAGATAAGGATAGGGATACAAATGAAGACTATAAAAAGGATTACGTTCCATTTTCATATAATCTAACAACAAACAGAGAACACAATGCAAGTTGTCAATTTCAAAGTCTTTTGAGGTGAACACCAATTATGGGTTGACACCAAAGTGTGATGCTACGGGACACAACTCAGTAATCGTGTGTTGTATTTTTCTTCAATAATAACAACACTCATAAAAATTAGACGCATAACTTTTTGTGCAGCGATGATTCAATAAATGGTTTTTCCATCAAATAATGTGATAATTATATTCTCTTATACATTTCATTCCGATATATATGCACACAAACTCATCACTAAGATATAAGCCGTTGGGAAATACGACCGACTTTATTACTCACATTCATAACAAACATGCATACAAATCGTTGCATCTGTTAACTTTTCTCACATATTCAACTCATATATGCATATGAAACAAGTCATACGAATTAACATACATTTCAACATAAAACAAGTGATGTGTTTAAGAAACATTATGTCCCCTTTTGAGTGATTTTGACCCATATGTTTGACCTTTTACCTTGAAGGATGACCTTGATCTTTCACCACTCAAAAAACGTGCAGCTCCATGAGATACACACGCATGCCAAATATCAAGTTGCTATCTTCAATATTTCAAAAGATATGGCCAATGTTAAAGTGTGTGCAAACAAACCAACAAACAAACAAACCAACAAAGAGACAGTGCAAAAACAATATGTCCCCCAGTATAGACTGGGGGAAATAAAAATACAAATTATATTATGCCTTACTTATAAAATATCCATCATCAAAATAACAATGTGGTCGCTTCGGTGTCCCAATGCGGAATGGCAAAATCGCCACACAAGCTCGAAAAACTCGTGGTCTTAAATTAAAACGACACCTATCAAACAAGACATCAATTTTAAGACCGATGTATAACAAAGCAATAGGGCTGTAACCTGCTTATCTGTTAAGCCTCTACTATCTCATTTATAAAAACAAAATACTATATTGCTACGAGTCTGCATTTTAGAGGAAATGCAACTGGTGTATGTTGTATGATGTTTGACCTGTTAATCATGCACCTGCAGGTAATATTTGTAAAATTCGTGTATTTGCTTTGTTGTTACTTATTGTTTTTGTAATGAAATACGTCGTGATATCAAATTGTTTGTTTTGTTGAGTTTGATTCATGTATACTGAAAATATTTATATTTGAATCTTAGTAATATGACGAACCTTTAAAAATTGACTGATTTAACAATATTGACCTGATTAAAAGCTCTTTTATGAGGTCAATATCAGCGTAATGCTATGATAAACTATGTAAACCCTTTAATTGGGCAAAGTATGTATTGTTATAGGAAACCAAAATTAAAGATTATCAGTGAATTCATTAAAATGTTTTCAATTATGATATATTCATCCTTCATGTTATTGATCTTTTGAGAATAAAAACGACAAAAATGAGATGACTTTTTGGAAAGATGTGTTAAAATAACAGTAAAATAATTCGTGCTGATATCATAACTTCACATAGTTTTAAATACTGCAATATGGTAATGTGTAAATGCTATCGTTGACATTATAGTTAAGCGGTTAAGAGGCATTATGAACAAGAAGGCCTTATTAGGCTAGTTTTCTACTGGTGAACTTTCGATTTTTAATGGGCGATATTTTTACGCAATTGTATGATTTTTGTAAGTTTAGCTGCGTTTTTTCTCATTATCCGATATCGCCCAAATCTGTTTTGTTTTAGGAACGTTTTGATAATTAACGTTTAACTTTTAAATGCTACACAATTCAATATAACCTTTCAACTTGTCGTAAGGTCTTGATTCGACAGCGCCATATGTGTTTCAAGTATACTTATATATAATTAAACTGTACCAAGTTAAAGCTTATAGTCACGGTTTTATAAGAACGAAGCACACATAAATACAATACATGTGGAAAACGTAAAATCATTCTATTTCTTTAATCGAAAAGTTAATGTCAATTCATAAAAGTAATGTATGGGCAAATCTCTGTGTTTATGTCAATGATTCATTAACAGTAAATTGTTAGTTATTACCTGATAATAAAAATCGTATTCTAAAAGTAATGTCGAACAAGCCTACCATGTGAATGATGTCTATTGGAAAAACATATATTTACAAATATATTGTGTAACAGTTTGTTTATTGAGACGTTAAAAGTACGCTCATTAAACAAAAACGTCTAGAAAATAAACATACTCACTAAATTACATGCACACTGAGTTGGAATAATCACAAGCACAGTTGCCCGAAGAAAATAAAGATATCTATTTAATTGTGAACACGTATAAAGGGTATAAATAAACAAGACAACATGTTTGTGTATTGAGTGTATACGATTGTCCAAACATATGCATATGACCTATGTTAGAACCGTTTGGTAAACGGGATACAGTCGTTTCTTTTACATAATCGGTAATCCACCGAGTACAACAGTTTTACGTACAAATAAAAAAACAAAAACATGTTTAGTTGCATTTTTCTTTCATTACAGCCTAATGTCTTGGCTTGTAAATGTCACACATTGTTAGTGCTTCTATTAAAGCACGCATACATTCTATTGTTATTACTTAATTGAATATTAATACATTATCATTTTAAATAACTTTATAAGGTAGTATGCGCTTACCAGACCGAATAATAGAGTTACTATTTTTGTCGCTTTAGAAGTCATGTGTCCATTGCCAGCTAGATCTTAGTTTAAATTTTAAGAAACTCAATGGAATAGATTGTTTAAAATACGTGTGTGTAAACGCACTTCAAATAAGATACGAGCGACGACTGTACAGGCCGTCATTATACAGTACGTATGTGAATGATATAAAATTTAGGTCGCCTTGTTCTTTAATAGGCCTTTATGGTCAAAATTAAATACGAAACTTTACTATTCTTACTACTACAAATAGTATTTTACAGTTAGTTTCTTAAAATAATTGTAAATGTATCGGGCCCTAACAAAATATACGGTGCTTTTCAAAAAGGCGAACCATTTATTTCACTAACATTTTTATCCAAAATGTGAATTTGAGCGATATTACTGCTGCCACATAATAATAAGCTTAGTCTCAACATATCCATTAAATTAGAAGTTAACGCATGTATTTTGATTGTGCGTTTGTCCATGAAGTCAACGTATGCAGCCGAGTTAATTTAATAGTTTAGTGATGTAATCGATCCGCTCTTTGTCTTACATTTGAACGAAAACAACTGAAATATTCAAAATTCAAAACACTATTTCAACGAAAACAACTCATAAACAAAACGTTTTTTATATTATCTTTATACATACGTAATATTTAGTCCGCTGCTTAACATAAACATTTATTTTATTTTGTTTTGTTAATATCGTAAAATTTAAAAATACAATTTGTCAATCCATAAATGGGTCATTTTAGTTTCAAAACGTATTGTTCATTAAATGTAATGTATGTGAATGTTTGATGAAGATCTCAAACTTTTACAATAGCAGAAATATCACGATTGCTGCCTCAATTATATTTGATGCAGATTGAAATTTACACCAACACCCACATTTTGTCTCAGACCGCGAGAACCGTTCGTGTATCAAGCGGTCCAGATGACCGGACCAGATCACAGGCTCTACATCAATTGTGCCAACAATTTGTGACACGTCAGACGTCATCGCAGCAGTGCAAACAACGGACATTACTTACGTAAGATAGGTTATGGAGATACTATTATACTTTTTGTTGCTTTCGTGGAAAATGCTGTAGCATATGGACTGTTTAAAAAAAATATGATATTAATGCGATACAAAAGATCACAGCCGCTTTAAGTAGATTTAAGTTAAGATGATTATAAAAAAAAAACTATGACAAAGAGGGTCATACTTGATATTATGTCTGTTTACATGCAGCAATGTTCGACATTTTAAACGCCTCATTAGACAATAGCAATGTGTTCATTTATATAAAAAATCCGCTATAAAACTCATCATTGTCTCATACCGCACCACATTTGTCAAAAGAAAGTGAAATTATGATTGTGTTACAAACGAACCGCTGAATCGGAAAGATGTATGGTAAATGTACATGTATATTGAAATCGCTTTTTTGCGCAAGATGATCCTCAGAATTACTCTCAAACCATAACAACGAAGCTATTTAATTAATCAGTTTTTGAACAGCAAAAACCACATACCATATCTATGAAGATACCTTTCCAAACAAATAAAGTAAGGACCTCTGCTTTAGTCAACCAACTAATTGAAAGTTTTGTATCTCGACACTTTACCTTGTTTTAAAATTGTCTTGTTAAAAAAATAACCAGGCTTATTAACAGTTTTTTTAACGAAAATGTTCTGTCAATACTACAAGTCACCGGGCTTTGACTGAAGGAAAACATCAACCAATTGTGTTGGCGTATCCTCCAGGACTTAAACCGTTAGTTTGATCGTGAGCATCTTCAATCGCCATATAAGTGAACAGAATGTTGGAGCGTTTAATGAAGACACGGTGTTCGAGCTAAATACCTTGTGTCGGTATATGTTTAACTCAGCGACATCGATAACAACACTATGTACTCAAACCCGTTTATGATGACTTTTGTTGGGCGTGTTGGTAATCATCAGGCTATAGGTTGTACAGGCTGAAAAACACCCTTGTAATTAACACTTATATTTTTAAACATAGTATCCTTCTACATTTAAGTATGTCTAACATTGCATTTCCTTATACATGTATTATTTAAATAAAATTAAGATTGGAAAATCCTTAACAAAATCAAATAAACGACTTTGGTTTTCAAGGAAGGTCTGCGAGTTTTGAATGGAAGACTAGCCTCCCTTTATTACCAACAAATCAAATCTATGGTCCGAAATATATTATAAAAAGTTCATTGTAATTTAGAGCGAAGTTGTGACACCTTTTGCCTAATGCATTTAACTATATTCACCGAAGAAAAACTAATGACGGTACAATAGTATATTTATCCATAAAAGTCCTAAACTATAGTTAATGTAGATGAGCTATAACCTA